>SDVV010001072.1:0-27192 GCA_016164225.1 Gammarus roeselii | reverse complement strand
ATATATAAAATAAAAACCAATGCGAAATTTATCATCACGAAAAAAGGGCAAAGAAAAATAATTGAGGTCATGAAAGATGAAATCATACAATACTAAAATAAATTGTTCATGATCTATAGAATGAGTTATCATCCATTCACCCCAGAGATTTTGTGGGGTGGAGAGTCGTCGCGGTTGTCATCGGATGTGGAAATCGAGGCGCTTGCGTACGTTGCAGGTTCTTTGTTCTGTCGGGTTTTCACGAGTTCGTGGACTGGAAGGAGTATAGCTTTGACGTGACACCCGTGTCTCGTTAGACGGTCTTCGATTAAGCAAGGTCCTATGGTGGCGTCTTCAGCTTCCTGGCCGGTTGATGGGTTTTGTAAGTTCACGATTTTCTGTACTTTCTTTGTCAGCTCCTCGATGCAATAGTTTCTTCGAGCATCCTCGGCCGTCCTTGAGAGGCTGATGTTCTTTGCTTTCGGGATCTTTGTCCTAATCACACCGGAGGGGATGCTGGCCCCTCTTATTTATGGTTTCTTCCTTCACCCATCGACCTATTGGTCCACGCCAGGGACCTCACTCATGATCGGCTTTACCGCTTCTACCGTGAACGTTAAATGAAAACTTTGCAAACATGACAAACGTTTGGTTCAAGGTCTCAGCACAAACTAGGGACCAGCCTATGCTATGAAAGAGTCTCTCGGTTAATATTCGGTTTGGAAACAAATTCGATACCAGTCTTCACATTAGACGCTCATCGATCGTGCTGGATTTTGCTGTGAACTCATCCGTTTCCTGCTCGGAAAGACCGGTCTCTTGGTTCAGTAAATTCTTAATTTCGTGGATGCTTTTGGTCAACTCTGCGATGCGGGCGTTGGCCTGGTCGCCTTCGGCTGAGGCGTTGTTCATCTTGGAAAGGCTGGCGTTAGGTGCTTGTCCTTGTTACTCCTGAGAAAATCTGACCTCTTGACCGGTTTGATATTTCTCCGCAAAGGACCCCCAGTTGACGCTAATGACTCTCTTGATCGGTTTTACCGAATTCAATTAGCTTTACAAAACATAATTTCTCAGGCAAGTTTCGCGCGGTTCAAGATCCCAGCACAAAAAAAACTGTGAACCTAGAGGGTTGCTCTCAATTGGCACGGAAGCGATAAAACGTTCGTTCCTTAGCGCATGGAAAAATCAGAAGGGAAGTAGGGTGCTCAAACGCGGGGTTGGGCCGCAACCCCGTGAACCTAAAAAATGTCTAGGGAGGATTGAGTACACTTAGCACACGCACAGTTCAGCAAAAAACTGGCGTACTTTAGGTACGAATGCTGTCCAACTTGTTTCTCCGCTATCATTATTGTACCATCGAGTGGTTTAATAAAGACCAGTATAATTATTTTTAGTATCAAGGGAGAACTCAACTGGTGGTTGACGAGGACGGCGGCTGATTTGATTTGGGCCTCATTTCCACCAGAGCCTTAACGTGAGTCATAATAGGCTCCCCCGTAGGGCTCGATGATCATTGATTCCAATAGGCTCGCACGCCCAGGCGTGCGAGGAAAAAACGAAACAACGCTTTTAACGTTAGAAAGGAAGTAAAAATTGCAGCAATGTCAGACGCACGCTGGTGCGCTAAAGAAAAAACGCTTACTCAAAACTGACCTTCGCTTCCAATCCTTTTGAACACAAAGAGTATATATACGCACCCTAGTGCGTACAGGTAGCATCGTCAAGATTAGTACAAGGTCAGTGGCTACACGAGCAAATTCAGCTCCGACAGCAACGCAACACAATATTTACAACTACGCGGTTTAGTCGTTTAAATAGAATTTATTTATTTAGATAAGATAAAGACTCAGATGAACCAAAATGAATCCTCGCCTACAACCCCTCAGAACCTTATGTATATGTCCATACGCCAGTGCGCACAGATTGTATCGTCGAAATTGGTACAAGGTTCACGGCTACTCGGACCAAGTCAGCTCCGACAGCAACGCAACACAATGTTCCCAGCTACGCGGTCTATTTGATTTCAAGTACAATCTGTTTAGTCCGGCAAGATAAACTCATACAAAACGAATCCCCGCCTCCAACCACTCAGAACTCCAAGAATTGGTACAAGGTCTATGGCTTCACGGATTAGATTGACTCCAACCGCAACGCGTCACAAGGTTATATATAGCTGCGCAATCAAGGTAAACCCCAGAAACTGCGTATGGTCCGTGCACGCGCAGCGAGCACAGACTGAAGAAAAAATACCCACTCACAAAATCACCAACACGAAACCAGGCACAAATACTCCAGCGTTATAATATTGTGAATCGTGAACAAGAAAGTAAGAGCAGGTTCGTCAAGGGCAGAAAAACTGCTCAGATTATTGATTTCGCACTGATTGTTCAAGGGGATAGGCGGGGGGGGGGGCATTGGTCCCTTGGGTCGCAAAAGAGCCCGATAAATCCCGGAGGGTGACCCATGTACCCCGAGCTCCTCGAGTCCCCTCGCCTCAGCTCATCTCGGTTTGTCTCGAATCATTTTGGCCAGTTTCGGCTCGTCGGTAACAACTCGGCTCGCCTCAACATGTTTCGACTGATCTCGACCAGCCTCGACGCGACCCTCGCCCCCTGCGCCAGCAATCCGCGGACTGTAATGGTTATTTGTTCCACTCAAGCATCTCACATAAACATTTTTCTGTGTATGGGTTTTACAGCGCTGGGAGGGGGGAGCAGAGGTTCCAGGATTCAGAGGGGCCTCTGAAGGGTCCCGCAGTTTTTCTGAAGGGTCCTAAAGGGTGTCCCAAAGGGCCCCAGAAAGGTCCAAGTGGACATTCCCAAATCCACCTGGTCTCTCAAGTCCCCCGGGTGCCACGAAAACCTCCCCTACCTGGGTCACCTTGTCTCAACCAGCCTCGATACATATAATATTAATAACCAATTCAAAATCTATCACCATGAAAAAAGAAGAGAAAAAATAATAGAGCGTAAGCAAGAAGAAATAATTAAATGCTAAAATAAAATGTTAATGATCAATAAAATGAATAATCATCCATCCACCCCAAGACCGCGACTACAGGGTACTCCCAATGGTAATTTTTTTGAAGGATCCAAGTACTACTACTGGAAATGTATATACATTCTTTTTAAACGTTGACCACTTTCCAAGATATGTTCGATCCCTCGAGCGGTTGACAGCTTCCGTTGGAGAACTTTATATTTCTTTTTCAGGCGGATAACATAGTGCAATGGTATGGTCAAAGCTTTCCGACCCATTGGTTAAGATACTGGCTCTGCGCTGAGTTAGACCAATTAGCATATTTGTCACAAATGCAAAATGCTCCCATTAATCCCCTCTTAAATCGTCAAGGATATATTTTATCAAGTCCTCCAATCAAATTATGATCACAGCCAACCATAAGTATGAGGTTGCCAGAAATTTTCGGTCATCCGTGGGACTCGCACACTGAAGTCCCAAGGGTTATGGGCATCTCCCGTAGGTGAACACAGACATACACAAGTTCATTTTTTTCGGGATTGACAGCGTACCGTGTATTGGCTCGATGAAGAGGCAAGAAAATTAAAGGCAATTTATACCATAAAATTTTATTCGCAGATGCTAGTTAACCTGATTGGACAATCCCATCACACGTTTCGTAACAAATATAACAATGTTAGAACTTTAATGAAGAAAGCATATGAGTAGGTTTAGCTCCAGAACACAAGCAAGAAACGGTTCTTTAACCAAGACGAGATCTCTTCTAGTATTCAACCTTCATCTGTGAATTGTTTCTCGCTAACATAAGTGTTGAGAGGTTAGCTATGAACTTAACTCAGCGAGAAACCCAGCAGCGCCCGACTGACATCGAAAATGGGTGTGGCCGTCTGGTCACTAAAACGTAAAGTAGTAACGGCGATTTGAGTTCTAGCTACAAATTATGTATTTACAAGTATATTTCGTAACATCAATAAAATTCAAGAAAACATCAATATGAGCTACATCATGAGTAACTACATACAGCCGATCAAATCGAGTTATCCTCACCAAGGGGAGGAAAGGAACATAAACTACGCGTCCATGTTTGACAAAGTTAAGGTCACACAAGAAAATAAAATTGCGCACTCAAAAATTTACTATTGATCCCAAACATTGAATGGTGCAACTAATAAAAATATTAAAACTAGAATAGCCGACTAAAGTTCATAGGCGCACGTTCCACAGTTGAACGGCGCAGGCGAACGAACGATAAAAGTTGATAAATAGTTGGAGCAGCAAGATACCTCACTAAATGTGGTCTAAAATGAGGTATGTGAAGGGAGATTCCCAGTCAATGATTTACCTACAAGCGTACGATATAAGACGATATAGAAAGTTCGCAAACTTGCAAACAAGGAAAGAGAACGCAAATAAACGAAATCCATTTGCAAAATTGACTATTCAAATTGTTAGCGTGACACTGGATCAAAACGTTCCATGAGCACACCAACGGAATGTGGTTCAAACACTGTCGAAATGCTAGGCAGGACCTAAATAATTAGATTATTAACCAGCACTCATGGTCAATACAGAGTTCTTGGGAGTTAAACATGAAGCTAACGCAGTTCCACTCCGTATCAACATCGGCTGTTCAAGATAACTTACAATTGAGGATTGCGTTTGAACTCTTTCACAGAAGTCATCAGGAAGCCGGTATGTGGAATTTCTTCCATGCTTACCTATCAGTCACATAATGAAGAGCCATCTAAGGTGGAACTATTGGTAACAGGAGCCATGCTATTTTAGATCCGGCAATAAAAACCGTGCAAAGGACAAACCGATTGTTGGAGGCGAGTTTGTGCAAGCCAAGGAAAAATATCGGCTCTAGTCACGGTCGAGACTGACAATCACACACGTCAAATGGAGAATTAAATTATACGGTAATACTTCACGAGAAAAATAATAAAACCAGAACACATCGGTTGCAGAGAGCCGTAGAAAACTGCACGAATGCAAAGCGGCCAAATTTGTAAAGATTATCAAAAGTTCTGCTCATAAATTCATTCTCAATGCATGCAAACAGGTACAGTTATGTAGCCGAGACCGACAGGAGAGGTGTTCAAGGGGGGGAGTGTGCATTATTAGTTAAGTATCAAAGCTGGCTGTAGCTCAGGTGATCAGGACTCTGAACCAATCATAACGAGTCATTCCTAGCCATGTATCACCGGAGATTAGCCTGGATACTGCATGACGTCCGGAAAAATCTCTCGGGCTTTTCGGAGAATCGTTCCTCTGCCACACCGACCCTTAGAGAGCAGACACTTCTCAAGCCTGTGCCTCTACGGGAGCAGCGGTGGACTCGCTGGCAGTCTTCTTCTTCTTCTTGCGGACATTCATGGAGGTTCGTAGAAGACCCTGTGAGTGAATCATCGCGTAATAAGAAATCGCACAGAGCACGTAAATACACAAACAAAAATTGAGAAACAACAAATACATATTAATGAATTTTGGAATTACGATGAGGCAGGAATATTTCGTCAAACTGAAGTTGATTTATGATTTTCTTTAGGCCACTACCCTTCTTGATTAATGCGGCTATGCAAAAATTTTAATGCCTTAGATTCGCCAACAATTGAGGCTAGAACATCTTGCGAGGTCAAATTTATTTTACGTTGTTTACCGAGCCCAATAGACAAATCTTCACAAATAAATCAGTTACGTTATCAAAAAATACACATTTTTCACAATGTTTTTTCAAAATCCGCAGCTAGCCACTCACCATAACCTCCTTGTTCTCTTCCACTTTTATCTCAGACTCGCAAAGTGTGGTGTCGAGGGGATAACCGGTTATCCTCTGAGGGCCGTTGGGCATCACCAACACAGTGTACTTAAACTGGGCCACCAGCTCTCCAGACTTCTCCCATAGCACTGGGTACGGCGCCACAAGCTTGTGGCTCACACACTCCATCACACCCATGCGAGCCTTCTTCTCATCGTCAAACTTGCGCAAGCTGAAAGGCATCTGGCCATGCTCTTTGCCGACCTAGTAGTGGGAAAGGTTCGCTGTTAACAGGGCATATCCAACCGAAAGAGAACTGTCTTTAAGGAAAGTTTGCCTTTAAATCTCATACTGGAACAAACCAATCTAATTTTGTCATCGCGAGGATCTTATTTTTGATCAAAATCGACTAAAAGTTAAATCTAACCGACGGACGTTTACCTTTCTGAAAAATTCCCTGGAACATTTAAGTTTCAAGCTGTAGACTTCCTCTGTCTTCTTGTAGATAGTGACACGAGTATCCATCTCTTTGCCCTGCGGTGCATAAAAGAGTGCATTTAATTACACGGCCAGCCACCGCACTCGGAGCCCGAGCACTGGGGGCAAAGGATCAGATGGCCCCTGGCGCTTAGTTGCTCATCAACTAAATTCAGACATGTTAGCATTGCGCTCTCATCAGTTGAAGGCACAGTCGCGAACGTATTTTGCAAAGAGGAGCACTAACCTGCCCCTTGCCCGTGGATATGATGACGTCCATGGCGTAAACCTCATGGGCCTCAAGTGTGCTGCGCTCAACTTCTTTTCTCTGAGCATTCACTGGGTTCTGTTGAATCAGCTTCTCTCCATCAATTCGATTCTGAAAAAGATGTTCAACTTATACACACATACGGATACAGACACTAGGCCGCATTCCCCAGAAAAGGGGGTGGCCGACGGCAAGGCGCACCTCACACCCTCACAACTTAGTCATTTTGTGCTAAAGGGTCCGGCCGGTAACCCCGCAACATCACATTTCGGGTCACGAGTGCAGTCCGAGAATCCGTTGTCAGCAGCGGGGCCCGACAGTTTTCACTGTTTTACCCCCGCCGCGTCATGATGCCCCCCCCCACGATCATCCCGACAACGGGATGCCAAGGGCGGGAAAGCACATCAGAGCAGCGTCAATATCAACTTTTCTCCACTCAGGCCTGTTCATTGCACGCTCTCTCGCTGCTTCCACATTCATGTCTCTCCTTCCTAGCTCCTGCTTCACACCATCCGTCGACCCAAACTTCGGTCTACCTCTAAGCCTGCGACCACTCGCCTCCGCATTCATCTCCCTTTTCACCAATCTCCCTTCGTCCTTCCTCTCCATGTGCTCGAACCATCTCGGAACACGCGAATCCACTCTGTCCTCCAACTTCTTCACAATCCTTGTTCTGATTCGAACCATGTCGTTGGTGATCCGGTCTCTCAGCGTTACTCAAGCCATGCTCCTTGAACATTTCATCTCGAAAACATTCAACCTTCTTCTCTCCTCTGCTCTCATCCCCGAAGTATCGGCTCCGTAGAGCACAGTTGGGAAAACACCTTCATACAGCCCTCTCTTTGCTTCCATCCCCAACGTCCTACAGCTCATTACAATCTTCAGTGAACTCAACACTTACCACCCTTCTTTCACTTCAGTTTCCACTAGTTCTGTTATTTCCACATGGGAGCCCAGATATTTAAAACACTGAACTTCCTCCAAGAGCTCTCCATTTAGGGGAGACCAATTTTCAACTTGCTGTTAGTTAAAAACTTGCCACTTGTTAATCAAGAGATTCATATTCAAGAATGCCAGTTTCGCTGCTAAGATTAAATAAAAAAAAACGTTATGATTGGAGATAGATGAAAAGGTTTATGAAAGCGGAGGTGAGTGGGCGTAGGCCTAGAAACGGAAGTTTGGGTGGATGGATGGCATGTAGCAGGCTTCAGAGAGGAGGCATCTGTGTAGAGGTAGCGAGAAAGCGGGCAAATGGTGGGCATAAGTAGGAATGCTTGTAAATGATTGAATTTAGACGAGGCCCTGGCACGTTTTCCTTCCTCTGATGATTGTTGTTGCTTAGCCATGGCTTGCACTAGCAACAATGAAACCGCAACTAGCGCACCACCCAGAACCCCCGATACCAGCACACGTGCACGTTGGTGCGCAGAGAGGAGGGAGGAAGTGGGGGCGTGTAATTGATATTTTTATTGACTAAGTGGGTTGAATAAGAGTCAATAGTGGTGTAGTTATGTGTTAATGAGGACACCGCAGCATTATTTTGTGCAATGTGTTCATATCCCAGTCTCACACACTATTGCATCAATAAGACGAACTTTTAGATGACCTCATGTGGTACAAGGAATAGTGTTTGGACCGAACTATAACACTTTTATAAGAGAGAAATGATGGAGACAGTTCACTATCTGTGTGCATCTTCTAGAGTCGAAGAGCCTGCAGCCTGAGCAGTTCCCAGGCCACGTCCATGTCATTACTGTAGGAACGACACCATCTCCACCGGCGATGATATGAACCAAGGTGGTCCGAGGAATTTACACTGTAGTCCCATACGCCGCCACCCCTGGTAGGCTCTTTTGGTAGAACTCCCCTTGCCTGATTCATGTACGATTCAGCGTGAACGGCAGCTCTTGGCGTCTCGTTAAGAACGAAACGGCTGTCAGGGCAAATCCCTGAAAACTGGCGGTCCTACTGCCGGCATGGATCTCAGACCTCACTCCAGAGTCCCCAATGTATGTTCAAGTGTCATACCTGGACCATCCATCACTAAAAGGTCAAGTTCGGTAAGTGTGTGAGTGCATGCGAGTAGTGTGAGGTGCCTTTAGCCGTCGACCACCGCACTTCTAGAGGATTTGGTCTTGCGCCAGTATCTGTACTAAGGCAAATCGTGGGCCAGTGAAACGATCACGTTCTGCAGCATCTTCATTGAGTTTTTAGAAATAAACTTGGTTTGAAGTTTCAAGCATAAAATGCTTGCGTCTCTAGGTTGCAGCGCGCTGAAATTGCGAAGGGCACCGTAGGAAGGGGTCAGACCAGGACTCTTTCCCTTGCAGGGAGGTTCAAGAAAAAACGCTGAAGAGAAACTTCCTTATGGATGTACTGCACGTTATGGTCACGATCAAACTGATAAAAAAAACTGCTGCCGACATTTTTACTACTAAATTAGAAATGTCTAAAATAATATATTGCAGAGTATGATAACTTCTAAGTCGAGTATTAGCTACATCTGAACTATTATTGAAAACCATTGTTACATCATCCTGCAACAGCTTACAAACGATGTAGCTATTTCATACAGTGGCAGCTGTATGAATAAAAACACATCAAAATCGATCGGATACTTAAACGTTAACAAAAACTCATTCAGCGTAATACTTTGCAAGAGCTCACAAATGGTGTATCACATCTCACGACGACTTCGAAACAGAGGGAGATTTCAGTTTTTAATTTGATTTTTCCTTGTCCAATTGCTTTTCATGACCCAAAACTATAATTTAAACAAATCAGCTGTATAGTACCATAGTTATGTAACTGTATAAGAAAACGAGACTGAAAAAAGTGCTTTTAATCTGAAACATGAGCATTCAAAGTTGGAAAAACCCACTGTACAGCAATACTACACCAGAGCTCCAAAGTGATACTGTATGTTACGTAAATAAAACTGGGGGAGTTTTCAAGTAGAAGTCTGTGAAAAAAAAAATTGAAAGGGTCGCAGAACCTTTCGAATGGACGGACACTCGTCATTCAGCTAAAAAAAATAACAGCACTTCGTAAAACAGTCTCCCTGCTACCGCTGGGAGACGATAACTGCTGCATGGCAGGCAGCGGGAGGAAAATCTTTGGTCTTAGCAGCACTCTGAAACTGTAGCAATTATTGTAAAGAATCAAGAATCAGCTAGCTATATTATAATAAATTGACCTTCACAACTAGGTAGCTAGCAGGCATAGTGCTTTGTTCACTATTCCATAGGATAATTATTGTTCCTAGACTTTTTAATATAAAGCGCCTCTGCATCCATCACCGTAATTGATTAAACCAATTAAAATGATTGAACAATGTTGAATCAACCAAAAGAAAAGTATTGTGGTAATCTATGTTTACGTACTTGTTGGAGCTGGAAAGAGAGCATGCCCTCCACTGGATTACAATTGAAGCATTCTGCCACCTTGGCGACAGCGCTGGTGATAACGGTGTTCTCTGTGCCAGGTTTGAACAAGCGCAGGGCAACCTCTGCTGCGTAGTGTGCAGCCAGCATAACGTCTGCTTTGCGACCAGTTACCTGAAAGGAATTAGTAACATTTATCACAACATACAACTCGTAAGTTAAAAAATAGGAAGATAGAATACAAATTGTGCAACTTGACAGAGTAGTCCAACGAAACAAGGCATTTGCAAGCCTTCAACAACATTTCTCATTCAAAGTACACAAATGTTGCTTTCCAAATCATTGCTTAAAAATGATGTAAGCATGACGAATGTCTTGCCGACACCAGGTGAAAGTGTTGATCTCAAACAGCTATATAATTATAGAGCCCGCAAGCACATTTTTTTGCTACTCGTCACCCCACGCATTCCACGTCACAGCAATGAACTAACATTTGCAGCTCTGATTAAATTAATGCTCACACGTAGTACATCACGGCTATCAAGAACTGCCAAAACGAACTTTCACTCCTCTCCATTACACCGATTGGTTCCGAAACCAATGTGGTTTGCACAATACTTTCAACTGTGTCAGGCCCTAATCCAATCAATTACTGCAAGTTTGAAGCCCATGCCATTCTACAACTAGCCATCATCTACCACAACGGAACGATATCTATCAGCTTCATCTGTTGCAGGTAAAAAAGCATATATTTTTGCCATAAACTGGACAGTAATATTGGGTGTGTTTTTACCTATAACTCATGTGCTCCATGAGTTGATTACTTCACGCCCTTCAATTCTTCTCCCCTACAGTATGGTTATGAACCCTTAGGGACTGAAGGGCTTATTTGGAGGGGATTATTTTTTAAACATTGAAGATAGCAGATAAAAAATGTGAGCTGCACCCCATTTCATTGAAGCATACTAGGAGAGCTTATACATTATATAGCATGGCATGATTACAACAAAACTGTAGGAGGAACTGTAAATGAATTTAGGAAATCTCTATTTTTAAAACTATGAGTTTGCTTATAACACACTATTCATATTATTCAAATTTTAAATCCATAACCTGAAAAATTTAACATCACAAAAAGTAACAAAAAAAAAAAAAAAGAAAAAAAATCAAAGCCAAATTTTCAAACAAAAATCTAAAGGCTCTGCATACTTTTTTTTCTTCAAATGATCCAGCATTGAAACCCATGCATTAACAAATCCTTGGCTCCTTGGATTGTTTGGTAGAGGTGTTTAGTAAAAGACCAGCAAAATGGTCAGTTCAGTGCACAATTTAGAACCAAATCAAGAAGGAAGAACCTGTCGCCCTGCATCAGGTTTAGTTCACTTTATGCCATAGCATCTATTTCATTCGTTATGGACAGAACCTTGACATTTTGAAATGGGGCACACATTTAAGATGTGTAGAGAAGACATGAAAAATAATAAAACCAGAGTAGCCTCAATGGAAAAGAAAAAAACGCTCAGTCCAACATCATTAAAATGGTAAAAAATACTTTCATGTGATATGCTAATAATTCTGTTGCTGCGCAAACTTTCATCTCCAGCTAGGGCAAGACAACCAATTCCCTGCCCAATCTTAGCAGCTGATGTCCCTCACCTTGCAGTCTGGGCTTGCTCCTACGACAAGACTGTGAGCCACGACGGCAATGAAGCCATCTATGTGAGCGCCAAAATCTAGTTTGACGAGGTCCCCTGCCTTGAGGACCGCATCTTCTTCTGATTCCAGAGGAGAGAAGTGGTTGATGCAGTTGTTCACAGACACACATACTGGGAATGCAATGCCTTTGGTCATTTCTTTCTCCTTTTTGAAAATCTGAAAAGGAAAAATACATTTTAGTTTTTGCAACTAACAAATGTTACCAACCAGAGGTAAAATATCTAGAGTGCCACCAACAATAAGTAGAATTATTTTTAACCTGCGTTTCCTCACACTTGGAAGTAACTCAGCAGTATGGAACTCATCGACATAATATTCATGTTGTGGATGACTCAAACACATTAGGCATCAGAATTATCAATGATCCATGCATATGAAAATGGAATGCTAGGAACCGTGCCAGCCTTCATCACATAAGCTTATGTGATGAAGGCTGACACTACTAAATTATTGTAATAACCAGCTCAATTTAAAAAAAGCGAAGCAAGAACGTGTGAGCGTGGCTCTTTTGTGTGTTCCTGCCCATGACTTGGGATGGGGTGGGGCTCGCTGGGGTCTGGGGATGTTCAGGTATTCGTCTAATAACAGACTTATGGCCCATTGTTAGCTGTTTCATCTTCAGTAACCTTGGCCTTTAACTCCATTTCTGGACAGCCTCCACTGTTCAGGAACAGTCTGGGCAGTAGCGGTCGCCTACCTCGTGGTAGCATTTAGGATGACTGGCTGTGCAGTCTTTTCTGTCGTGCTCGCCGGCGCATTTCCTTTGACGTTGATGTGTATGCAGCTGGCAGTATGCGATGGCGTGGCCTATTCGAGGCATTTTTTGCACATGGGGCCTTGTTGCAACTGGGTAGGTTTGGGTTCTTCTTTGTTTACCCGGGATTACTATGAATTCCGGTGCGTCGTATCCTGGGAAGGTAATTTGGTATGCAGTAGAACTTGCGTTGCGTGATTTTATCCATGTTGCTCGACGGACTTTGGTAACCGTAATCCTAAGCCAAACCTTCAGCAAAAGCACTGAGGTCGGTTGTAGGCGTGTAACGTGAGGTGTATGCAATTCGTTTGGTATCGTTGAAGGACGGATGCATTTCAACTGTAACTTTGAGTTTGTTCATGTGGGTAATCTTTTGTAAAGCATTACTTTGCTCACGTTTTGTGACGTAGGCCAGATATTTCTTTCCCTGTCGTTGAATTTCTTTCAGTTTTCCTCCTAGTCGTTCGGTGAGTGACCACATCATTATAAATGGATTAGTCGAGAAGGCAACTTTGCTTGCACCGCTTCCGTTGAACGTTGTGAGGAAGTGGGTGGGAAATGGTGCCGGTCTCCTCTCCCGGGTAGGAGGGTCATTCTGGGAAGAGCGCATCGAGACTACAGACTCTCGTTGCCCGACCCCGTGATTTATCTGGTATTGGAGGATCACTCTCTCCATCTTCTCCTCTGGGCAGTCTATATGTCCGGTAGGGTGTCTGTTTACTTTGCAGTATAAGCAGTGCGGTTCTTCGTACCGGCATGACTGGGGATGTTCGTGTTCGTCATGTTTGTCTTGAGCGCAGTATGAGGATCTTTGCTTACCATAACAGTTTCCGCTCCTGTGTTCGTATTTCTGGCATTTATAACATTGCATCGGACGTCTCTTGAATGGTGTAACCTTGGTTTTGGTGGCGCAGAAGGGAATGTCTAAGTATTTAAGTGGAGTAGGGCAGTTGAATTTTAGTATTAGGGCTGTGGTGGTCTCTCTTCGGGGTGATCTTTAGAGCGATTTTTGCTTCGACAACGAAGTCTTATAGGAGCATCAAAAGCTTATAGGATAGCCTCGTGTTTTTGCATCAGTAGCTCTCCAAAAAATGCTCCTGAGGTCGGCGCCACCTCCAACCTGCAGATGATCTTCCAGTATTTAATAAGGTCAGCCCCGAGAAACCTTGCTCTTATAGAAAATAAGCCAAGTTGCTTCAGTCTGGAAAAGTAATCCAACTCAGCCAGACCATCCACACTTCTTGTCCATCTCTTCTGCATGGACTCGAGCAACCTCAAATCTCCAAGAAAACCCACATTCCACACAGACAAACAATAACCCCATGAGATACCTGATGTGCATCACAATGAGGCCACCATGAAGTGAAAACTACAGCAAGCGGTCGATCTCAGCAGGCTGTTGGCCAATCCTAAGGCCTTACCTACCACCTCTCTGACATGATGGTGGAATTTCAGTTTTACATCAACCACCACACCAAGGTCCCTGTGGGATTGAACAAACTGTAATGGAATCCCACTCAAATAGTACAGAGCCAGCAGATTCTCATCAGTCCACTCAGCTAGCCCACGAGCGAACCTCAACACCGCACACTTTTCCGAGTTCAGCCTCAAGTTTAAAGATGAAACAACTGCGCTAACTCTGTCCAAATCAGACTGCAGATATGACACACCAGCAACTGCAGACTCCTCCACCCTCATGTACCAAAGGTACAGCTTGTAGTTGTCAGCAAATGCTTCAAAAGAACACAGCACTCCATTTGTGATGTGATTAATGTAGATCACCACTAACCACCTCTCTCGACTCACTTACAACACTTGCCTACAGCAACCCTCAGAGGACCACCAGCCAAAAACGAATGAATCCAGCCAAGCAAAACAGGCCCAACCCCACCTCCCTCAGCTTGTGAATCAACACATCATGAGAAGCCACATTGAATGTCTTTGAAAAATCGAGCAGCACAACATCCACAACAAAGCCATCATTTACCCAGTCTGAAACATCCAAATTAGCCAAGAGAAGGTGATCCCCCAGTAGACCAAAATTTCCAGAATCCAAACTGGTAAGGGGAGAGAATCTCATTACTCACAAGAAACTCAACCAGACCAGAAACAATAATCTTTTCCAAACTCTTGCAGCACACAGAGGTCAGACTAACAGGGTGGTAGTTCAGAAGATTATACCTTGACTTACCCTTGAACAGAAGGATGACAATTGACTCCAGCCACAAGTCTGGAAAAACTCCACAAAGTAACGACCTTGGAAATAGAAATAACAAAGGCCCTGACAGTGCACCTGCACAACTCTTCAGAAGCTTTGGATGTAAGCCATTGGGCCCCATTGACAACAAAGAGTCTAGAGCCAATAACACGCTAAGCACCTGAGCATGAATGACAACTGGATCAGGCATTGTCCATGAAAACCTGATAGGGAGCTGGATAAGGAGGAGCATCAATAACAAAAATGGAAGCAAATGCATCAGCAGTGTCACTCATGACCTGGGGGCAGTCAACATACTTACCACTAGCAGCATGAAGAGGGCCAACAGATAAAACAACATTCTTTTTATTGCGGATGTATGAGTTAAAGAGCTTTGGGCACTTGCAAAATCGATCCATGAGATGCTCCTCAAACTGAGCATGACTCTGGATGGCAAAGGATTGATACTGATAGTTAAGGCGTTAAATATGCCCATTGCCAGTACAGAATGAGGATCCCCTCTACCAAAAGAAGCTCTTGCGAGCTTGAAGTCCTGCCAGGCAAGAGATCTCTCTTGCATCAACTGCCAAGGTGGATGAACAGACCAAAGCACAGACTGGGCTCCACTGTGAACTGGAACATGTAGATCAACTAACCCCATTAGAATGGACATCAGGTGCATAAAACTACTGTTGACCAACAAGAACATTAATTCCAACTGCCAATCAATATCAAACAGGGACCCCAATATGGCATCATAGTTTACTCTATGCCAGAGGTACCTTCCTCTGAAAAAAGTTGACATCTTGCTCCAGTTCCACATGGTAAAGATAGTCGCACACAACAGGAGAGTGCATACAACAAGGAAACGGGGAGAGCACCTCAACGCTGCCCACCCTATCCAACTCTGATGTAAGGAAAAGGTCCAAAATGAACCACCTGCAAGAAAAGTGCTCTCCAGTCACCCACTGTGTCAGACCAACAGAGAAAACAGTCCAAAAAAAGATATATCCACCAGGCATACATATACATCACAAACATTCTCAAAAGGCTAAGCCAAGGAGGGCAGGTTGAAGGCACTCAAAATTACCACCTCACGGTCAGCACAGAAGGTCAAGATCAGCTGGATGAGCCAAGAATTACTAGCCTCATCATTAGATGGGAGACTATCAATAGCCAACACCCTGACATTAACATCCAGCAAGTGAATGGCAGCAACATTAGGGCACTCAATGTTGTGTTCAACAAAACCAACCCTGCACTTCACAAACAAGCTAACACCATGCTTGCAAACAGCGCTTGTCAGTATCATCCCTCACAACATTAAATCCCTCCAACAAAATTAAGAATGAAAGAACCAAAGCAGTGAGCCAAGTTTCACTCACAGCAACACCATCCAAGGCGCAGCCCAGGACCCAAACAAATCTATCAAGCAATGCATCTTTTTCATGGGAGAATTTACATTTACCAGTCTTCAAAGTATAATGTTTTCCTTGCCCCCTAAAGCAGCCACAGAACCCCCCTCCCCCCAGCATCAGATGAATCCAACTCATATCCCCCGCGAGGAGACCAAACTGCACCCTCAGACAGTCTGAGCTCTCCACAGAGTAGGCATCAAGCACAGCTGTGACCCAGTTAACTTTATGATTGATGATAATGATATTCGAGCAACACTAACAACAAGGTACCAATTATGAGCATGCAGCCTATTCTTGTGCCCACTCAGTGTAGAACCTCATTATAATTTTGCCCTCTAGTGGCAGACAGTAACAACCGTTCAACAGGAATGGCGCAGCGCACACTGTCGCACTATGACAAGACAGCCTGTCTGTAGCTACGCAGACACTGCTGCTGGTAGCTACACCCGCACTTTTCTACGATGCCTGTGAAATGCAGTCATTACATATGTTAATTACTTTGCCTCATTTTGGCGAGGAAGATTAGGACGCAAAACTTCAAAATTGTAATCAAACGCAGTTATTCATCTTCCATTAGATTACTGAACTTCCAGGCAGCACATGGAGAAAGATATGGTGTCATGTGATGATAGTTTGCAGGCACATTTGGAGAAGTCATTTCAATTCTCACCAACAACGTAGTGAATATGTAAAACACTTTCTGGAATTTCTTTGATCTTTTATTTGCCAGACAAAAAATTTGGTAAGTTGAAAAGAGGGAGTTCTTGCCAGAACCAGTTTTTTTCTAAGTTTATGATATTTGTTTATTGCCAACACTTAAATACAAAGTATTGGACTAGCAAATTCCTAGCCAGAGTTGACGATAAAGGCCATACTATGAAATATGGTGCATAATAATGAAGACTCACCACTTGTTCATTTATAGATCTGCCTCAAGTTCACGTTTCCCTTGCGCCATATGCACACTTGAGCCAATTTATTCTATTATGTAGCTATCTTGGAAAGTTTAGGTTTTAAAATTTTTTAATGGAGACCATTGTATTTGGCCAATGAAGGTCTCAATTGATGTCCTGTGGTGAAATCTGACATATTTTCTAGTTTTAAATAAATAACAGTCTAATCTCCAGCCTAGCAATCCGCTGTTCTTTAGTTTGCCCTTGTAATGTGAGAATAATGACAATGCTTTCCAATTACCTTAGGACTAGTAGAGATATGGATTATTACTCAGAAACTGTCTTTGATTGAGGCCGTAAACAAAAGAACAGCTGATATTGGGCCCCGGCTAGAGCTGTAACATTTATCCATCTAAAACTATAAAAATACAACAGATTTCACTACAGGACATCAAATGAGACCTTCATTGCTCAAATACAATTCCATCCAAAAATATCAACTTACCACAATACACAATAGAATTAATAGGCACAAGTTGAATTCTTCCTGGTGAATATGGCAGTAGTGAAACATGACCTGGAGAATCTCTGCTGCAGATTCAAATAAATTACGTCAGCAGTCACACCCTATTGAATGAAAGGTTTGCTTCGGTACATCTTTACATAAAAAGGCAGATAGTTTGGGTAATTGATATGATGGCGATTATCAAATGCACTTATTGAAAGTATCTATTTTTCTAATGGATTAGGGTAGGAAACTTCCTGCTATATTTTTGACTCAAGTGCAGTTTAGACAAAATAAACCGAGATGACCATATTAGCATATTGTAAGCTTTCACTGCCCAACAAAGTATGAACATTTTCAATATGACACGTTAATAAACAAAGCGTAGGCATATATGCTCCCTCAATAACTAATGACACAAATGAATGCAGGAAGCAAGGAGTTGTTCAACTCAAACCCCACTTTCCTCTATTATATTACCTTCCTTGTCATATCTACAAATATTATCCAATACTGAAATGTGAACAAATATTTTAGAATTTGTTCAAAAAGATACAGCCACTTTTGTTGATAAAGGGAAATGGCACTGCCTGTGAGCAAACTATTTGTCCTTGTCAGTGTTTATTATAGGGCATAATAATGATGACACCACTTGTTCATTTACGTAGATCTGCTCTCAAGTTCATTTTCCACTACTGCCATATTCACACTATTGTCAATTTATTCTATTATGTAGCTATCTTGAAAAGTTGAGGGTTTTCCAAAATACAAATGGAATTTTATTTGGCCAACAAAGCTCTCAATTGATATCCAGTGCTGAAATAAGTCTTATTTTTATTGTTTTAAATAAATAACAGTTAGATCTGCAACCCAGCAATCAGCTGATCTTTAGTATACTCTTGTAATGAGAATAATGCTTTGCCAATGACCTTAGGACTAGTTGGTAAAAGGAATATTACCCAGAAAGTATCTTTGAATGAGATAGTAAACAAAAGAACAGCTGATTGCAATCACATGCCTGCCTGGCTTGAGCTGTAATGGTTATTAATTCAAAACTATGAGAATAAGACAGATTTCACCACGGGACATCTATCAAGGCCTTCATTGCTCAAATACAATTCCATCTAGATAAAGAAACAAACTTTTCATGATCCATAGTAGAATCAATGGCATAAGTCACATAATGAGAGGAATGAAAAATGCACCAACAGCCGCACAGCCGGAAGTCTAGCCATGCAAGGGTTGAAATAAGACACATTGGGTACGTGTATGATACACTGCGCAAATGCGGTCAACTTGAAAGGAGCTATGACATTGGTGGAACACACTGGAATTAAATCTTGTCATTGGCTCACAACTTCCCTGTCATTCTTCGATCTCATGAGACGCCTGTTTCTTTAGGTATAGTCTCCAAACCTCAATTCTATTAATTAATTAACTGGCTTCTATTTGTGATCAAATAACCATGTGACATTTGTACTTATAATGGCTTAAGACTCAAACATTTACATCGATGTGAATGTTTAGTTCATAATGAACTAACCAGCATTGATTATGACAACATCACAGAGTCACAGCAACAATGATTCAAGTGAAATTAAATATCAACAGTTTACCGGAAGGTAATTCGTTTACTTTAAAAATACAATGAGATACGATATAGAATAATAAATATACACGAAACAGGATAATCAGTAAAGTTTCAATGCTACATCACTTAGATTAAATCATTTTTCAGTGAAATTCCATTCCAGGTTAATCACAACCAGAAATCAATTATGCAATTCTAATGATTACTACAGGCAATACCAGCCAACAAGCAAAGCGGAGGTCAACCAAGATTAATGTGCGATGCAAGTTTGCTATTACTCATATAATATCTTGCAAAACTATTGAAAATCATTACTGCAATGCAGTAACTTGCTGCATCTCTTAATACCTAATATAAATCACTACATAAATGTCTTTGTATTTACACAATGGCATAGCCATGATCTGATGATTTCAAAACGGTGTCAACCTGTTAATCATTGACATTACTGCAGCAGAGGCATGGCAATCCAACATCAATAAATGACAAATCTCAGCTTTCAAATGTATTTATTATCGGTGCAACATGATAATAAATTATTTCTCATTGGAACGCAACCAAGGGCATTTCGGGAGGCAGGAAGACCTGATGGTAGCTTTGCGATAGCAATGCTAGCATTCAAGTCAAAGCTACGGCCGCAGATGGTCTCATTCTTTGTCTTTTGCACTGTCAAGATCCTCCCTTTTAGTTACTCAGCATGAATTTTTTTTCTTCTTGGCATCAAACAATAGCAGAGCTCAATGTGGAGCTACCCATTTGCATTCTTTCAAACACATTCTCCCCCAGACTTTTTTTTCCTGTAGGGCAAACAGGACATTAAATACGTAAACATTGCTCCCGCTCTTGGAACAGCATCTTGTCAGTCTACGAGGATTATGCACTACCGTTCAGTACAAATTTAATTAGGTTTGAGGCCCAGTTGTTGCTAATGGGACCAGTCTCTGAAGCTCTTCTTAAGTGTGAGTATTTTTTGAGCATGAGTAATGGAGACAAAAACTATAATTGTTGACACCGATTGGAATATTTACATGGAGAAATTACTTTGTTATTCCTGGCACTGTAGGCCAGATTGCACAATTGGGCACGGGGTTGAGAACATTGCGTGCATTTTCATTGCCGAATATCAAGAACCAAACCAGCCGTGCGCCTCAAAAGCTGAGATCGGCATATCTAGACTTTTGCCTGCGCTCGCAGAGTACGTTTGTAGAGTTACGTGCGCACTGTCAGAGACACTGCCAAATATATACAAAACAGAGAGCTAGAATTGCGAGCGCTGCGAAACAGACTGCAGAATTACATTTGTGTAGAGTTTGAGATGACCGCACATAGACCTAAGCGTCTTTCACCAGCCAGGCGTCAAACAAAACAGAAAGTAACATTCAGATGATTCTCTTCCTTATGGTAGTTATAAAGTATAATTAACATTACCCATCAGTTCGCATTAAAAATTGTCATTACTAACAATGCCTAATTTTGCACTTCCACTCCGCTGTCTTATCCATGAATGTTGCAGCAAACTTGTTTACATAACGTGTGTGACGTCGGTGTTCGTTTTCATCAATTGTCAAAATGCAGTAATGTTAAATTGTCGTTCGAGCCATGCAAGGAGTAATTCAATATTACAGTTTAGCTATTGTTGCATTCATACCAAACGCTGATGCGCTTCGTCTTGACTGGTATTTCCCGTTGTATTGTGAATCGGCAATTTTTTATACTCCCGCCAAAAAAATGCGATATTGGTTTTTGTTTGTTTCTCTCAGTAACCGATGACGATCCGGACTGTTCAGTCACAGAGATTAGTAGTTCTTCAATGATGGTGATGCGCTGTGGTTAGGAATCTTGGTGTCAGCTTGAATTAATATGCTATGGATGAAAATGCATGCATGAAATTTTAGCAAAACATATATTTTTGAAAAATTGTTTACGTGCAATGTACAGTCTCCGCGTGCGATATTTTGAAAGGTGTCTCCACGTGCGCTTCATCTCAAGATTTCACGTGAGCATCACACATTTCTTATCAATGTTCGCGTGCGCTGCCTGCCAAATTGTGCAAACTGGACTGTAGGTAGGTACTTCAGCGGTGATGAACGAGCATTATAACTTACATCCATGCATAACACTTAGAGACTGGAGCAAGTGACATCATCTGATAGGACTGTGCCACCACTGAGTAGGCAGTAGCTGTAGTAACACACCGTACCACTTAGCGTTGCTGGAGTCAATAAACATTACTACTAAACAGTTGTCAAGAAGATCCAAGTTTAATACGCTTGATGAATACTCATTGGATTGTACTATAATTAACAGTGATCTTATTCAATCTTTTGTTGCTTCCTAAATGAGAAAAGACTTCAGTAGTTAACGACAGCAGAGGGCGCTTCAAAATTGATCAATCTATAGGTGAGGGACGTGACTCTTACTATAGGGTAAGCAGTGTTTAGATGTCATATCACAATACCCAGATTTGCATCACGCATGGTGCGGGTTTCTGCTTCGTGTGAACTAAACAGTTGTCATTTATGAATTAAAAAGTGTCATCTGAGCTCAATGATGGCCATATTTGTTTCCATACCAGTTGTCTGAGCTCTATGAAGGCCCAAATTTGTTATGAAACTGTCGTCTGAGCTTGACAAAGATTGGAAACTTGCCCAAATCAGTCGTCCAAGATCTTGACAAAATAGGACGCCGAATGAAGAAGGGGTCTTGTAGAGTTTTAATTTCATCCATTATGCAGAAAGTCCTTGTTGGAATGGTACTTCAATGTTTTTTCTTCATAGTACGGGATATGTCCTTGGAATGCATTTGAAGGCTAATAGTTACCTATAACAGGCATCATGATGCCATAAAGCACAGGCATAAACAAACCAAAAGTAAATTACAGCACCAGCGTTAGGGTAGGTCAAGCATAATCGCCGTTCACACGGGGATGTTATGATCAGCCTCCGTTTACAGCTGCGTAGTGTGTGCCCTAGAAACAGTGTAGGCCTTAGGCCTGTTACCCCTAGCTTAAGTTACGTTACACAAAGAAATCCCTTGCCTTGCCTTTTTCTTCAGTTCCCCGCAAGAAGCAGGTGGTCCCCATATGGTACAGGATATAGCAGACGTTTATGAGTGTAGTACCATTTCGGCATCACGTAATACTTGACAAGCCAGCAATGTGTAGTCGGCATCCAATAACGACGAAGGGTAGTGTTAAGCTCAGGGTCATTGTAAATTGTATCAAGGGGTGGGAGGAGCCAACAAAATCCGTTAACGGCCTAAATTGTAAGTGAACCAATGAGGTCAGGGTATTACAATGCCCCGCCTCTTTAGATGATCCAAAAAGGTGAATGGTCCCCATATTGGAGAATCACTTCATACACATAAACAAGGCCCTCCCACATATTATTTCAGGGCGCAGACCTGAACGACAGAGAGCGGAGACTCCATCAGCTGAAGCCATTGGGTAGAGGGCCAGATTGCACAATTTGGCAGGCAGCGCATGCAAACATTGATAAGAAATATGCGATGCGCACGTGAAATCTTGAGATGAAGCGCACATGAAGACACCTTTCAAAATATCGCAGGCGGAGACAGTACATCGCAAGTTAACAATTTTTCAAAAATATTTGTTGTGCTAAAATGTAATGCACACATTTTCCTCCATAGCATTTTAATTCAAGCTGACACCGAGATTCCTAACCACTGCGCATCACCACCATTGAAGAACTACTAATCTCTGTGACCAAGCAGTCCGGATTGTCATCGGTTACTGAGAGAAACGAACAAAAACCAATATTGCATTTTTTTGGCGAGAGAATAAAAACTTGACGATTCACAATACAACGGGCAATATCAGTCAAGTCAAAGTGCATCAGCGTTTGGTATGAATGCAGCAATAGCTAAACTGTAATATTGAATTATGCCCTGCATGGTTCGAACGACAATTTAACATTACTGCATTTTGACATAGATGAAAACAAACACCGACATCACACACATTATGTAAACAAGTTTGCTGCAACATTCATGGAAAAGACAGTGAAGTGGAAGTGCAAAATTAAGCATTGTTATTAGAGGCAATTTTTATTAGGAACGGACAGGTATTGTTCATTATAATTTATAACTACCATAGGAAAGAGTATCATCTAAATGTTATATTCTGTTTTGTATGACCCCTGGTTGGTGAAAGAAGTGTTTGTCTATGTGCGGTCATGTCAAACTCTACACACATGTAATTCTGCAGTCTGTTTTGCGGCGCTTGCAGCCTCGCACATCTAGCTCTCTGTTTTGTAAATATTTGTCAGTGTCTCTGACAGTGGCGCACGTACCTCGGCAAACATACTGCTGCAAGCGCACGCAAAGGTCTAGATATGCCGATCTCAGCATTTGAGGCACATGGCTGGTTTGGTTCTTAATATTCAGCGATGAAAACACACATAATGTTCTCAACCCCGTGCCAAATTGTGCAATCTGGGTAGAGGGTGCGACACTTACATTTCTTTTAGCTGTTCTTTTACACTTTTGTGTCCGTTATATTACAACCAAGGTTCAGTGCTCTATTGAGAGTTTACCTGTTTAATTGTTTTTACTCAAAATAATATTTTAAAACAACTGTTTAATCATTCCTACCTTGCATTTCACCCGATTATACCAACTTGAAAAATATTTACCATAACAGGGAGGAATCTCACCAAAGTTGGCGTGCAATCTGGTTTCTGCCTTGCCAATTATTGGTAAAATTGAAGAGCTTAGGTCACAAAAACTTTACGAGTCCACTCTTAGCTGGCTTTTTACAGAGATCTGTTTTCAAGTAATACTATTTATGAAGGTATATCCATAACGTCATGCTATTGCCAGCTATCCAGCCATGTATTAAGTTTCAATCCAGCTAGATATTAAAAAAGGCAGGATAATGGATAGCTAACTGATCAATCACCAAAATTGATTGCAACTTATTATTAATAAGCCAACTACCTTGACCCACTTCCAGTTCAAAAAATTTGCTTTAGTCTAGAAATTATGCATAACTAAAAATTTCTCAATGTGTTTGAAGCCATATAATGGAAGTCTTCCTTTCATTGTGCATCACATCATGATTGTCTTCAATTAGATGGTGCATGTGATTTTGACCAATGAACAATGCCTCCCAGTCATCTATTTTTTTCTGTTCACGGCTATGGAAGCATTGAGACCCATGGTGAAACCAGTTTGCACAATTTGGCAGGCAGCACACGCAAAAGTTGATAAGAAATATTTGATGCGCACATGAAATCTTGAAATGAAGCGCACGTGAAGACTCCTTTCCAAATATTGCAAGAGGAGACAGTACATTGCACATGAACAAATCTTTAAAACTAATTGTTGTGCTACAATTTCATGCACGCATTTTCCTCCATAGCATATTAATTAAAGTTGATACCAAGATTCCTAACCACTGCGCATCACCATCATTAAAGAACTGGTAATTTCTTCGACCAAACAGTCCGGATCATCAGTGGTGACTGAGAGAAATGAACAAAAAACCAATATTGCATATTTTGGCGGGAGAATGAATATTGGCAATTCACAATACAATGCACAATACTAGTCAAGATGAAGTGCTTCAGCGTTTGGTATGAATGCAACAATAACTAAATTGCAATATTAAATTACACCCTGCATGGTTTGAATGACATTTTGACATTTAACATTACTGTATTTTGACAATAGATGCCAACAAACACGGACGTCACACACGTTCTGTTAACAAGTTTGCTGCAACCTTCATGGAACAGACCGTGGAGTGGAAGAGCAAAATTATGCAATGCTGTTGTCAGTTGTATGGTCAGGATATCTGTGAACTGTGTTGTTGGTAATATCAATTTTTAATAAGAACTGACAATGATTGTTAATCATTTATAACTACCATAAGAAAGAGTATCATCTAGATGTTACATTCTGTTTTGTAGGATGCCTGGTTGGTGCAGTGTGATTCACTTCGCGGCTTCAAGAGGGCCCTGGCGGAGGAATTGGGGGCAGTGTTGTATGAGTTTTGCTTGACTAAATTTGATGTGATGTTGTTGCTTTGTTTGTGTTGTCAGCGGTTGTGTGCAGTTGTTGACTGTCTTCATTGTTTTGTTTTCTTTGGACCTATTGAGCGCATTCCAACCAGCGTCCTGCTGCAGTACTTGTACAGTGCTGTTCATTTTGATTGCTGGCGCGCTGAGGTGTACTGCCTCCCATGCCTGCGTGCCCTGTTGGCGGGGCTGTTGGGGCTGTGGGGGGCTGCAAAGGTGAGATACAAAGGTGAGTCTATGTGCGGTCAGCTCAAACTCTACACACATGTAATTCTGCAGTCAGTTATGCGCATTCGCACCTCTAGCTCTCCACTGTATAAATATTTGCCAGTATCTTTGACAGTAGCGCACGTAACTTTACAAACATACTCTGCAAGCACACGCAAAGGTCTAGATAAGCGGATCTTGGCTTCTGAGGCATAGAGCTGGTTTGCTTCTTAATATTTTGCAGTAAAAACGCATGTAATGTTCTCAATCCCCATGCCAAACTTATGCAATCTGGTGGTGATAGCTGCAAGGACGCTACATCAAAATTTGTTGCCAACTATTTCCGACTAACAAGCAGGATTGCATGTGGTTCACATCAATGCACTGACCAGAAACAAAAAACTTCAGGGTAATCTAATTTATTTGTTAAGTTTGTTAGCTTACCTTGCTTAGTTCATCTTCCAAGAGCTTTTCTCCCTCCACACAGAGGTTTCTCACAGAAGCACCCTCTACACAGCTCTCCAGCAGCTTTTTGAGAACTCCTGCAAATATAATGAGATCAGGATTATATTAGAAATTTTTTGAATTCATTGATTCATTGTTGTAAACAGGACAACTGAACTTTCAACATGAAACTTTTATTATATCTGGAGGTTGAGTCTCAAAGTGGAGAAAAAAAATGCATCCCCAAGTTGGGTAGGGAAGGTTACGATAGCAGCTGGATGTGCTGCAGACTGCCTGCAGTTCACAATGTGACCACAATGAAACAACTGTGAACCAGTCATTCCAGAAGGGTATTTCAAACCTGCAGGCTGTAAGATACCAAATCATTTTGGATAACATGGTGGACATGGTGGGGTAGCTGGATACTCTGGGGTAGTCAATATATATTTAATAACACATATGTTTGCCCTGCAGGTTTGAACTATGTATGTAGAATAATAGAAATGTTTGCTTGGCAAGTTAGAAACATATTTTTGCCCCACAGGTTAGATATATGTGCTCTTAAAATAGGTTAGGTTGAGTAAGAAGGTTCAAACAATATGCTTGCAACATGGCCAGCATATATATCCAGCTGCATGCAACAGAACAGCAAGGAGACACTAACCTGTAGTATCAAACTGAACCAGGGTGTACAACACAGTATATATTCCAATTTAGTACCCTACTCCCAGCAAGGCAAATGTTTGATAAATTCCTAAGAGGAATCATCACACTGACCGCTATAAGGATTTTATCTCCACATGTATAGATGAATTAGATATCAATTGATGCTGAACTATGTTGCATTCCAATATTCAAGCAATGTGCAATACCAGGTGCATGAAATGCCAACTGGTTGTTGTGTTGTTCCTACAAAAGGATTACCTTAACCATGTTGTATTTTTGAATAACATGTCAAAATTGAAAAGGGGCGATGTGGCAGTGCCAATCTGCTTGATGACATAGTGATGGTCTAGTAAAATTGTTGCATAACAGACATGGTATAAAGACGTGAAGAAAACGTAGACCACTTCAGGAAATCGAGGACTGGTACAATCACAAAGCAGTTATGACCACTTACTATTCACAAGTTCTCCAGCCATTTTGTACTTAGTAAGAACCCTGTTCTCGGCAATCGTTGCCTCCTCCGTATCACTCATTTTGGACGAAATATTGGACTGTCAACTAATTTATAGTCACTGCAACACAAACTTCACGTGTAATGGCAACTATCTGGCGGGAATTTGCGGTGTTGCCATTTGTACGTTTTAAAATGCTCTCAAACACATATTTTCAAAGGATCAAAGGTTTTTTGCAATACAAGTAGGAGATTTATTATCTATATATCTCTTCTTGATCATCTGAAATTCAAAGTAGGATGAATTAAAGCAAAAAATACAACTTATGTAGCAACTGAATCATGGCAGGAACGCATGTATTTATGTAAAGACTTTCATGCTTAGTTCATGCTTGTATATGTCCCATTGTTCTAGAGATTTGAAATGTACAAACAACATTTTTCCACGTAAGCCTTAACACGTGAACA
>SDVV010001071.1:0-27199 GCA_016164225.1 Gammarus roeselii | reverse complement strand
CCTTCGGGCACAGCGAAAACACACACTTGCCCTCGGTCACACAGAGCAGACAGACTTGCCTTCGGGCACAGCCATCGGTCGTAGGCCCCCTACTCTACTCTACGCTCGTCTTACACTTAACACTTTTCTTTTTGATATTCACTTTGTTACTCTGTGTCCGTTGTGACAATCAATTTTATATCAGTGCTCTGTTGAGTTTACCTGTTGACTTGTTACTTTTCTTATTGAAAAATACTATTATAAAACCAATGTTTGATCATTCCAACCTTGATTTACCCGATAACCACAACCGTGGAAGCTAAAACCGTAACATTGGTGGCCAGCGGTGAGGGACGTTTAAAGCAAACAAAACCCCTTAAAACCATCACTTCACACTTCAAAACAAAATGCTTCACGTCCACTTCCACACGCCTTCCAAAGAAACTAGACCCATTGCCTTGCCACCCTCGAGCTACATGCTACCATAACAACCAAAAACGAAAAAGGCATTAATGAGGGGAATACGGGAGACATCACTGCAGTCACCCTCTGTGGTCAACACCAGCACAGCAGGCGGGCGACCAAAGACACGAGCCACCTTTCCTGCCCGACGTCTGACAGCGGCCGGGCAACAGTGAACGCACAGCACGGCGGTCTGTCAATCCTGGCAGGCCGAGGGGACAGCTGCATCCGAGAAACAACTGCCTAGGCCAAGGCGGACATCAAATAAATGGAGACGAACAGCCGGGCGGACAAGAGAACCAGGGGCCCCCTTTCAAATCGCCATTTAACATCTCGAGAAAAACATTAACAAAAACTGTAAGTGACTACAAGCAATAAGAAGTGATTCAAGAAGCCCATCACGATAGGCCGAGCTCCCGTAGGAAGTGAAATTAGAAAGTTAAATGAGTCGCGATAGTGGAAAAAATAAAAATAAAATAAAAAATGTCAGAAAATTGAAAATGAATCCTGAAATAAATAGAAAAATATATTCATTGTACATGAATGAAAAAATGTCAGAAAATTAGGTTGAAAAACAAAACCATGGAAATATATTTAGGTAGATAATAAAATAGTTAGCTCGTTGTTCACCGGTGTAGTATATAAGTTTTTTCTGTTTGTAGTATATAAGCAATATTTGTGTATCAATTGAACGTAGACAACTGGCGATGGAATTTAGTAGAGGTAAATAATACGATTTCGTGATTAGGTCATTCATTCAATAATAATATTATGTTCCGTTTCGCGATAAAGTTCAAACAGTGTCATGTGTTTCCATTTCAAATCTTTGTGCGCAATAGTTACAAATTTATATGACCAACTGGTCATGTGACATGTCCAATGAGCTCACGTAAATTTCAATAACACTTCATGTAAAGTCGATTTCGTGATTAGGTCATTCGCCCAATAATCTATTTTATGTCCCGTTTTGCGGCTATGTTCATATAGGGTTGTGATTTTTTTTCAACTTTTCGAATCTTTGTGTGCAATAGGCACCAATTTATATGACCAACTGGTCAAGTGTCATGCCCAATGAGCTCTCATAAATTTCAATAACACTTCATGCAAAATTGATTTCGACTGCTGTCAATAAATTGTGTGTAGCATCCAAGTCTGCGGTATTATATTTTCGGTAATTAAAGTACAATTAAAAAAAAAATCCATGGCCAATTGGTTAGGTGACACGTTCAGTATGTCCGATGTACGATTATAAATTTCAATTTTATTTCATGTAAGGTACATTTCATGTGTTGTCGGTTAAGTGTCGAGCAGAATTCAACTCGGAATGCATTTGCAGAAAATTATAATCCAAATGTCAAGATATTATGTTTTTCTTTAAGTGGCTATAGGAGTTGAAAACGAGCGAACGCGTGAATAAGAGGAATGATTGAACAAACCGTCACCAAACCAACTCAAACCTATGACAAAACAAACCATGCGATGTATCGGTAAATAAAGGGAGACGAAGACAAGTCGTTTCTAAGCGATAAACTTACTGACTCAGGTCAGAAACCCGCAAGTCGTTCCTAAGCGACCTTCACTGACTCAGGTCAGAAGCTGAAAATAATTAACATCGGAATTTATAATGTTAGCTTTGTCGTGGCAACTGTACGGACAAATTGCTTTGTAAAGATAGGCATACGGCAGGCCCCACTTTAACCTCCGGGAGACATTGCGTGGGATTACGAGAGAGTAAAACCGAGCATCATGAATTTCAAAACCGTTAACCCCAATTTACCGACCAAGCAGAATTACCCGCAAATCATGCGGTTCAAAACGCGTAAACCAAAGAAAAAAATACATCATCAGAAAATAACACATCATGGCCACAATCCGAATAATTGTTTTTTGATCAAATGTAAAATGCAGTGTGTACGATGTAATTATTAGAGTGATGCGTATCCAGGTCGAGTTAATGAAATTCATTTAGAAGAGGTGAAAATATGTAATTAATAAGATGTGTGAGGGGTCAACCTGTCACCTGCGTGTGATATCTACTTGTCCATAATAATGTGTAAGGAAATAATTCCTGTCACCTGCGTGAGACATTTTACTATGTCCAAAATATTGTGTAAGGTAATTATTCTATACGTCATGTCTCCCGAATGGTGTTATTAGATCATAAGCTTTGTTTCCTTTTTGCCTATGTTAGTTCAACGGTACCTTAAACCAACATACGCTGAAATTAGCAAAATAATACAATGAAACTAACAGACAGTATCTATCTCATCTTTCCGTGGCTTCCTGTCAATTAGGAAAAAACGTTGTAAAGATTGGTACAGAGAGAGTCTAGCACATGGTGGCATGCCCTAAGCAAAATATCAAAGTTCAATTAAAATTTGCATTCAGCTATATATATATATTGGCCGCCATGTCCCAACACGTTCAGCGAGTTTTTTTAAAACAAATGATCGAGCCATGCGAAACATGCCATAAATGTTTATGCTGCGAGTAATCACACGGTTAGAGAATTGTTTTTTTTTCTCGCCAGATCAAACCGAAAACGTATCAATAATACAACCAATCTCTTAGCACTCTGTATTGCATAAAATCATGTCTAAAAACTCCACGCAGCCTGCCATCCTACATGGAACGACCCCCGGGTCGAGGCAGTACTATGTCAAAACTTGCAAACACAGAGCTTGGATGTGAGGACACTTTGTCAAATAAAGAAAGGGGGGTGTTATGATCGGCCTCCTCTGGCACAGATTTATAAACTTGGCTTACCGAACATTACCGCGAGAGGTGAGTAGTTTGTGTCCCTAGAAACAGTGTAGGCCTTAGGCCTGTTAACCCTTAGCTCAAATTTCATGGATGTCCCTTGCCTAGCATATTTTTAATTCCCCTCCGATGTTTGTTTTACTGAAACAGGTGGCCTCTTTCTCGGATTATATAACGTAGGAGACATTGACGAATTGAGGGCCATTTGCGCACCTCGTAAATCTCCGTGGGTTGGCGGTTGTTGGGCTGGATCCCATATCACTGTTTAGCTCAGGGGTATCATATATGTTAAACAATAGATGGGAGGAGCCAAAAATCCGTTAAAAGACTCAATTGTCGAGGACCAATGAGGTCTGGGTATTAGAAGACCCGCCTCTTTAGCTGGTCCAAAAATGTGAACTATTCTCTGATTGGAGGATCTTCTTCAATCTCATGATCATGGCCCTCCCACATGTTATCCAGGGAAGCTAAAACCGTAACAGCTGCATAACCAGTACACACGCACATCCCACATGAAATCTGTCCTTACATCATCGAGAGATGTAATGTAAATCTTAAACAATGGAACCCCTGGTATTTCGGGTCCGCTGTTCGTAACCTCGCCGGGCTCAAAAACCCGTGATTGGTAGGGAGCCGTACGGGTGAAATATTTTTGTTCGCACATATAATGAGCCCATGACCGTGCCCAACTGCTTCCCATCTCTCCCTGCCAACTGCTATGCCTAGTAAACAGTGCATCAGGTTACTTCCAATTATGAATGACAAAGACAACACAAAATATAATTTGGCCAACCCATTGGTTGCTCCCGAAGTTGTTTTTTCTGATACATAAAGTTTATATTTATAGTCAGATAGATTATAGTTTTACGGTAAACCGGCTACAAAATATGCAGCACTGCAATAAGATGGATACTACAGCAATTAAGAAATACTGGTTCATGATTTTGAGTATCAATAGAAAATATTCATTTTAAATGTTACATGTAATTTTGCACAAATCCTCAAGCAAGATTTACTTTTCTAGTTAAGGTCAAGAACATCAACATTTTTAACGTAATTGAATCGTTCGGACTTTTTAGAGGAATCGCAAATACTTTCCAAGTTAATTTTTTTATGAAAGTTTAAAGGTGGTACACTGATATGCACCCGAACTGGAGAGCCAGACTGTCACTAGTTTGTGATGCCAGCTACAACAAAGCTGCCACACTCGTACAGGTTCATCCAAAACAGTCCTAACTGTGACGCCATCTGACGGAAGACCTTCAGAGTATGCCACCTTACCCACCCAAATGGGTGAGTGGCTGCCAGGGCGTTGGTTGCCACCGCTGGCAACAGTAAAACACATGCCTCACACTGGGAGATAACGGGTGAGTGGCTGCCATGACGCTGGTTGCCACCGCTGGTAACAGTGAAAACTCATCCCTCCTCTTGGAAGATATGGGGCGCTGGCAACAATGAAAACACATATCTCCCACCACAACCCCCACAACCCCACAGTCGAAATAAGCCACGGATATCATCACGCTACTAACAGCCTGTAAATGATTTTCGCTCGAACAAATACGAGCGCCATGCGTGACATATCGATTCTGAGTGGCAGAGTGGTAAGACACAATAAATGCATGAACAGTTCCATCACGTTATATCTTAGTTGATGTATCAAATGCAACATCAACGTGAATATGTCTACCAAGGGTGAACGGAAAACGAATAAGAAACGGAAAGCGTATTATCACATGGAACAAATAAATACTCTAAGCGTACCCTACTCAATTGTTAAAAAGCGTTGCAATATTAAGCAGCTTGGGGATGGAGGAAACAATTAATAGCCCTAATATATAATTAACAGAAGAGGGTTCGATGCATATGGATAGAGGGGAGAAGAACGAGAGGGAGCGAGGATGAATGCTGCACAGCGCAATTGCTGAAGGACAAAACAATGACACCCTCCTCAACAGGGACCAAGAGGAGATGATTGTGATGACATAGCACGAGGGCGACCTGGGGAAGGTAGTGTCAGGTAAGGATGGATGAAACGGTCAGATGATGGGAGGAGAAGACACTCAGGTAAGGGGAGGAGGGAAGCGTCAGGTGAGGGGAGAATGGGAGCGTTGGGGGGGGGGGAGGGTAGGAGAGGAGCGTCAGGTTGAAGCAGGAAGGAGCATCAGGAGAGGGAAATAGGGGAATGGCACGCGTGGGGATTAAGAGTGTCAGGTGAGGGGAGGAGGGAAATATCAGGTAGCGGAGTAGGTGAGGGTCAGGTTTGAGAGAGATTAGGTGAAGGGAGGAGAGAAATGCCAAATGAGGAGAGCAGAGTGGAGTGTCAGGCGGGGAAAGGAGAGGAGCATCAGTAGAGAGTAGATAGGAGAGTTAGGTGAAGGAGGGAGGAGAGTGTCTGTGCAGGGCAAAGAAGGAGAGTGCTATGTGATGGAAGAAGGAGTGTGTCAAGTGCAGAACAAAGAAGGGGAGTGCTAGGTGAGGGGAGGAGGGAAGTGTCAGTGCAGGGCAAAGAAAAGGAGTGCTGGGTGAAGGAAGTAGGGGTGTGTCAGGGCAGAGCAAAGAAAGGGAGTGTTAGGTGAGGGGAGGAGAGGAGTGTAAGTGCAGTGCATACAAAGGGAGTTCTTGGTGAGGGAAGGAGAGGAGTGTCAGTGCAGGGCAAAGAAGAGGAGTGCTAGGTGAGGGAAGGAGAGGAGTGCCACTGCAGGGCAAAGAAGAGGAGTTCTGGGTGAGGGGAGGAGGGGCATGTCAGTGCAGGACAAAGAAGGGGAGTGCTAGGTGAGGAAAGGAGTGTCAGTGCAAGGCAAAGAAGAGGAGTGTTAGGTGAGGGGAGGAGGGGATTGTCATTGCAGGGCAAAGAAGGGGAGTGTTTGGTAAGGGGAGGAGGAAAGTGACACTGCAGGGCAAAGAAGAGGAGTGCTGGGTGAGGGGAGGAGGAGAGTGACAGTGCAGGGCAAAGAAAAGGAGTGCTGGGTAAGGGAAGGAGGGATTGTCACTGCAAGGCAAAGAAGACGAGTACAGGGTGTGGGGACGAGGGGAGTGTCAGTGCAGAGCAAAGAAGGGGAGTACTAGGGGAGGAGAGGAGGGGAGTGTCACTGCAGGGCAAAGAAGAGGAGTGCTAGGTGAGGAGAGGAGGGGAGTGTCACTGCAGGGCAAAGAAGAGAAGTGCTAGGTGAGGGGAGGAGGGGAGTGTCAAGTGCTGCACGGGTAGGGGGAGATGTGACGGCGGCAGAGTGAAGGAATGAAGGGGGGTGAGAAGTAGGAGGGAGGGTTTGCTGAGCATGGTAGTGGAAAAGGAGCTGGATGAAGGTGTGCGGTCGGACTAAGGAGACAAGTGGAATGACATTAAGAGCTGTATGAAAAAGGTACAAAGGAACTCTGGCGATGAGGTGTCACGTGAAAGTTCTTGACAAGCAGATTTAAAGTGCCGCAATGCCATAACATGTTTATGCCATAACATGTTTATGATCAAATCGCCACCAGATTTGCTGTGCATTCACCGTGTCGCGTGTATCCATATTAATAAGTCAACAGCCAGATTGTCTTAGATTGACGTGCTAGTGGCCCTTAAATTAACGTGCTGGTGGCCCTTTAATTGACGTGCTGGTGGTCCTTTAATTTACGTGCTGGTGGCCCTTTAAATGCATGCCTCGTATATGATGCCCTCGATTGGAACTCACCAACGAGTTTCTAGAGTCAAACCACGAAAGTTTTGACGAAACAAAATGATTAGCTGCACGCCTCAAAGAGAGTTCCTATTTCTCCGTAGACATATACCGTCTTGTACTTGTTGGTGCACATGTATGAGTTGCAGAATGTTCAAGTGGCTTCTTACGGCAGCGAGTTGGTAAAATATACTAAAATACTTTGTAACTCGTGAGGCTATAAAGCACTTGTAACGGACGTCACGATGACAAAGGAAGCCAACTGCATGGAAAGATGTGTCGAGCGGTAGAGAGAACGAGTGCTCGTGAACGCAAAGCCTATATGTTTCCAGCATAGTGCAAATAAATTTCAAACGACTTTGTAAACGGATTTATAGGCGTTGAGGGGATAAAACTAACCAAAGCAAATTAATTCACAATACGGAAATTAAAATTCCAATTGAATGACATGAAGTTAAATAGTTGGAGAGGCTATTCAAATATAAGCAAATATAAATACACGGAGAGGAGATCCTTGTGGAATAATTTCGTGCGTTTGGTTGATGTGATCACTGTTGTAAATAGGAATATATAGACATATCTGCAAACCATTATTTAGAAATTAATAATTACTTTTCTTTGAGAGAATGATCGGACTCTAGATGGAAATCTTGTTGCTAAAAAGGCCAGTAATTGTGCACTCTCATTAGTTAATGCACGCGCTGTAACGCGGCGGCGATGAGTTTCCAAAAACGAAAACAGAACTCAATCAGGTCTCAAACAACATTTGATGACATATTATGTTGCAACGTGTCATCTTCTTTGGTACCTTATTATTAACTGTAATATTACGTAGAGTGTCGAAGCCGCGACCAGCGTCTTGGCTCTTCTCTTGACGAGAGCATTTTGTACGCTAGTAGAATAGATACCATTCTTCTTGCACTCACAACCTCAGAATATACATGTATAAATTAGTCCTTAAACACGTCGAATGCCGTTTAAGAAAGCGCATGAGAAAACCAATACACAGCACAAATAACGTCACAGAGCAAGCCCAACTACTCACAGACAATCTTCTTATACGTCTGAACGCTGTGGCGCCAATCGAAACTAAAACAATGAAAAGCATGCCGGTTAAATGGATTACAGAAAAATTGCAAAACGAAATGGCACTTGAAAAAATATCACAAACGCAGAGCAAAACGAAGCATCACTTGGTTAAAATTATTTCGAATTCAAAATAGAAGAGTCAAACGAAAAATCATGGGCAAAAATTAAATACCATCATGAGGAACTAAAACAGTGAAAAAACAATCAAAAAAGAAACCAGGAATGTACTGAAAATAATTGTTCCCTACAAAAAAATATCACTTCGCCTACCTATCCGAGTACTCAAGCAGCTCCAGAGAAGTTTAACAACTACTTCGCCAGAGTTGGCGAACCGTTTTTTGAAGAGGTAACCCAGGAAGCTTATCAAGGATTACAGAGCGACGCAACAGATACATGGAGTTCAAAAGCTTTCGATGTAGACAGCGACCAAGAAGCAAACGTCAAATGAAAACCAAAACAAGTACCGCAACATGAAGTAAAACGAGCTGTTTTACCTTGAGGAACACAAATTCTACAGGAATAGATGGTTTAGCCCTACAATACTTGAAAGACAGCCTTATAGTTACCTTGTCTTATATCAGCACAGTTATCAACACCTCCGTAGCAAGTGAAACTTTTCCTGAGATCTGGAAGCATGCAATCATAAAAGCAATTCATAAATCTGGGGACAAGAATGAACCATCCAATTTTAGACCGATCAGTCTTCTGCCTGTCCTTTCCAAGTTTCTAGAAAAGGTAATATCTATCCAATTGATTGATTACCTCGAATCAAACAAGCTGTTCAATGACTGCCAGTATGCTTATCGGTGAAAATTGTCAACAGACGACGCACTTATGAGCATCACTGAAGATCTGTACAATTTTTTTATGAGAAGCAGATATCTCTGCTGGTATTGCTAGACTTATCGGAAGCATTCGCCAGTGTAAGCCATACAATTCTTTTTGACGAGCTCCGCAACATTGGAATAGACCTTACTTGGTTCGAAAGTTATCTGATGAATCGGCAACAATCAGTTAAACTCGATTGCGCAACTGTCAAATTCGGCCACAGTTGCCTTTAGGGTCCCTCAAGATTCGACACTTGGCCCTTTGTTGTTCCTGGTTTTTGTAAATGACATCGACTGTAAAATACCAAAAAATCAAGCAAAAATGGTAATGTAGGCCGATGATGTTCAAATATTGCTTTCGCGAAAACCGTCAAATCTGAATGAGCTGAAATACGACGTTGAGACAGCCGTAACTAATCTGAAATCTTGGTATGATAAAAATGGGCTCAAGCTCAACTCTGAAAAAACAAAGTGCATCTTGTTCGGCTCGAACTAAAAAAAAAACAGTATTAACGAATTTATTCATCAGGATAGGCAAATCTGACATTCCTGTTGAAGATAAAGTTATAAGCCTGGGAGTATGGCTTGATCCCGATCTTCCCTTGAAACACCACGTAACTACTCTGTGTTCCAAGTTGAATGGAAAACTTTTGTTCCTAAACTCCGCAAAAAAAGAATTGGACTTCAAATCAAGATTACTATTTGTCCACGTTTTAGTATTTTCTCACATTAACTACCGTCTTTCAATTTGGGGAAAATGCACCATAACTCAGAGAGAAAGTGCAACGTTGTATAAACTTTGCGGCCAGAATAACATACGATTTTAACAACAGGAAACGAGACCACGTAAGTCCTCTCCTCGAAAAATTACAGTGGCTCAATATCGACAACAAACTGGCACTCAATGAGTCGATCAGAATTCATAAAGATCTTCTAGAAAAGCATTAACCCGTCAGCCAAAGGCACATTTATTCTCGAGGTGAAAAGAACAATCGATTCACAAGAAATAATGATACTCTGCCGTTGAACACAGGAAAAAATAAACTGCTGGCGGGCTTTTTCGATCACTGGACCAAAATCCTGGAACAACCTCCCTACAAGCCTCACGAATCTTGAATCCAACACGTCCTTCAACAATAAGCCTAATGAACATCTATTAACAGATCAATTCAAAACCGTAACTTTGCCCACAAGCACAAGCTAAATGCATAATACCACTAACCAGAAAATGCATTCTGTTCTTGAGCATGTCCGAAACCACCACCACCATAACTCCCAACATTGAGACACCATCTAATCGTTTTTACTCTGACGATACATATGTTTTCCATGTTGCTACCGATCACAATTGTTTTTGCCAATTACCATAAGTGTTAACTAGCGTTTTGTCTATTTCTATGTTTTAAATGTTCCAGTCGTTTAAGATTACGTAAAATACGAACTCAGTCTTTTCGAGGAACGATAGGCAGCTTCTAACTTTGACAAAGGTCAACTCGATTTAATTATAATTCATTGAATTATTTCTAACAATTACCGTACTATTTTTGATGACACAATCATAGCCTTATAAGCTAATATTTTGCTTTGTCTTCGATAACAGAAGTACATTCGTCCGACTTGTGTACTCCAGCATTGTATTATTCTGATTGTCAATCGTTTAATAATTTCCCAGCGGTCATGAAGTGTGTATTATGTATATTCAGTTGTTTGGTATGTATTATATGTATAACTTTTTTTGTATGACTTATGTCGCCTATTCACCCCTTCATTATCAATACAATGGTTTAGACCCGTCTTTACATTATGTTAGCGCTTTCCGATTTCCCAACCCTATATTGTATTCAGGTTTTCGGTATAATTCATGTCGTCCATCCACATCTTTGTCATCGTACAGTAATGTAGACTCCTCATTACAATACGTTAGCACATTTTGATGTCCCAACCCCATGTTCTCAAAACTCTAACCACATGCATGCGTGATTTGCCACCCCATGTACTTGATATTTTCCACACCCATGTATTTTGTTATTAATCCACCCAAGTATTGCTTATTTTTCAACCCCGCGTGTCACTGGTTTACCCAACGCCATATAGTGGGGATTATTTTGTCAAAATAGACATTTTCTATATGTGCACAGATGATACTATTGTAAATAATATTGCGCTACATGTAATCCGAACCGGCGGCCCCTAGAGATGAGCTGTGACGAATTCAAATTGAACTCTCGCTTTCGTTAATTCAAGTAGCGTAGTTGATAATAAAGTTTCATGTCTCATGTTTAAGAATGTATTTATTTCCTAAAAATTGAAAACCCATTGCCAGACGCTGGAAATAAATGATCTATTAATAATAATAATGTCACATAATACATAATGGTCATCATCGCTTCACATACGGCTCGAATGACAGTCAACTTTCTTTAAGGGCTATTTTCGACTTTCCATTTTCAAATTGAGTGCTATAAAAAGAAAGGTATCTATTCAACTCGCGTACATAATGTTCACGTGAAACGAAGTATAGGCGCTCGTCGAGGTTTCGACTGTCTAAATGAAATTGAATGTTAGAAAAATGTACTCGAGAAGATAACACTTTGCAACACATCATGTCCAACACAATATGGCATTAATTATAGTATATATAGTATCTAGATATATATTCGAAATATGTAGTCCAAAACTTTCTTGCAAATATATCTAGATACTGTTTTTCACAGAAAACTGCGGTACGCAGTCCTTTGTAACTTGGACAGCAAGAGTTCGGCCATCAGCGAGACAGCTCATTGAAGAACAAAAAGAATTCCTTGGTGTCCAGTTCGTTGGTCCAGCAATCGTGCCTGCCCATCTGCTGAAGCACATCATTCCGGCTACTCCACACACTGGACAAACCGTTCTCGATCTCCACCATCACGCCAGATTTTACAGAAGACCATTCCTGTCTGATATCAAAAAATTCCCGAACCCTTCCACATCTCTGTTTTCCGGCCCCAGCCCAAATAAACATACCCCCAAGCCGTACCCTCCCTCCTGCTTCCTGCCCCCCATTTGGGGGCGCCGTAACCTCATTGGACGGCCAATCACCGCCCTTGTTGCTGAGCCAGCAGAATTCGCGCCTAACACTCGTAGGGCGAGAACTCGGGACACTTGCGTCGCTGAGCACTGGTGTTAGAGACAAGCAGCTACACGGACGAGAATGGCGTCCCTTGACACTGGTATCAGGGAAAAGCAGCTACACGGACGAGAATGGCGTCCCTTGACACTGGTATCAGGGACAAGCAGCTACACGGACGAGAATAGCGTCCCTTGACACGGGTACCAGGGACAAGCAGCTACACGGGTAGCAAGGATAACGCACCTAAAACTCGTGTTAGGGAAAACAGCTACACGGGTAGGGAGGATTGAGTCACTTACCACTGGTGTTAGGGGAAAATAGCGACATGGATAAGGAGGATAACGTTCATGAACACTGGTGTTTAGAATAAGCAGCTACAAGGGTAGAGAGGGAAGCGTTAGTGAACACTGGTTTTTAGGGCAAATAGCTACACTGGTAGGGAGGGGGAAGAGTGGTAACGTCCCTAAAACACTGGGTCTAGGGATAAGCAGCTAAACGTTTTGGGGACGCAAATGATCGTTTCATTGCGTGCTTGGGGCAATTAACTCCAAGAACGTGAGCACGCAAGATATTTAGCCTCCCTCATCACATGAGCTAAGGATATTAATAAAGAGCTGATGGAGATACACCAGGGCAACAAATTACACGAAAACCCATTTTTTAAATCATGATTGACTTGACACAATTTTACTTATGTGAGGTCACACAGCAAAATTTCTCCCGACCTAATCCGCAGCACCGTCGTCAAAAACTGCAGGCCTACAAGGCCTATTGATGTGTCCTGCAGCTTGTTTATTTCTACCCTACATGGTTTATCACAGTGGTTTTAAAGCAGGAGACGGAGGAATTCTATAAGCATGGCTTGAGAGAGTAGATCAGACGGAACTAAACAAGGTCTAGTGATCGACACAGATTGACACATAACCTCTTCAAGAAGGTACTCCTACGATGACTGAGAGCATGCCAACTGAATACATGTTTGTTGGTCGTTGAAAAAATGTTAGGCATGATATCCCGCACAACCTAGTACAAGAGCAGGAATAGTATTCGCATGTTATACACTGCATTTGTTAGACCGCACCTAGAGTATTCCGTCCAATTTTGGTCTCCATACATCACAAAAGACATTATTAAATTAGAGAAGGCCTAACGTAGAGCTACCAAAGTGATCCCTTCGCTGCGCAATAAATCGTACAAAGAGAGACTGCGCGAACTCAACCCTTATTCGCTAGAGAAACGTAGTCAGAGGTGACATGATCGAAGGGTGGATGATTATGAAGGGTAAGAAAAACGTCGAGCGAGCAAGCCTTTTCACTTTAGATGCGAACAGAGTAACCAGGAATAATGGATACAAAATCGTTGGCAAGCGATTCACACTCGACATCACGCGCAATTTCTTCACGTATAGGGTTGTCGAAGAATTGAACATACTTCCCGCGGAAGTTGTGAACAGCGATACAATCGAAACGTTTAAGTCACGGCTCGACAAATTCAGCCAAAATCGCCGCTAAACAGATCCCATCTATAGCACTTCCACCAGTATATTTGTAAAAAATGGTGTCCGGCATTGACACACATACGGTTAAATTAGTGCTCGGCATTGGCACTAGCACGGTAAAACAGGTGCCCGGCATTGGCTCCTCGTTGCAAAACGGTATTCAGCAGTGAGCCGGTCAGCTTTGGTTTAACGAGGAATGAAACAGTGACAATCTCAGATCAGCACCGGGGGTCGGTGCCTTTCTCTTCAGGTGTTGATTTGAGTTGTTTCAAGTATCATCGTTAGATGCTATTCCCTTCAACAAACTTTCCCTTTCTTGATCTATTAAAACATAAAATATAATGACACAAGAGGCTATATTAGACGTTCTACTTCAGAACTAATCTTCTTACTATCAAAAGACAACCCAGTTTGGGCCAAAAGCCCTGTTGTTGTCTTCTTACACTTGTAAACACTTGTTACGTCGCAACCTTGGAACTACAACCTAATTGCAAAGAAGAGGCAGAGACGATAAACAACATTAAGACGCGCAAGCAGGGAAGTTTTAAATCATCCGATTTCAAGCGCCCTCTTGATTAGATTAAGAGCACTATCTCTACCGGAGCTGCTCTGTTGGATATTCTAATAGCTTCGCACTCTGGAGTGTGCGAAAAAAATAACTTTATTGAAGCCGAAATCATATAGAATTTTTAATTGTGGTATACATGCACGTAAGTGCGTGCGTGAATAATATTTTGACGAAACTAAAGGATTTATACGTATCATCAAATAGATCCTTGTTTCCGTGCACTTATAAATATACCGAAGTGCATCGTGGAATGGAAGAATTATTTAATTGTTACTGCTGTTTAATATTTACACTGCTTCGTATAGGCCGTTATTTTTACCGAAAGAGATTAGTCTTTTTCAGTAGGTGGGGTCAGTGAGTATGTTTCGTACGAGTGAAAGGGGGATTTAATGAAGCAAGTCGAGCTGCCGTGAGTGCGATGCACGCAATCATTAAGTGTTTCACGCTGATTTCCACATAGTGGCTCAAACGGTGCCATGTCTGCGTCCGTTAGATGATAGTGAGTTTTTCTTGTGTCCAGTGCATAGGCGGTTGGTGGATATCTAGTTCCTTCTGTTGGAAAGTTTGGTTTTCCATTGTCCGACTGAGGGTTTGACTTGTAGCATTTTCTGTCAGCTGTGTCGCCACATATATTTTCATCGGGATACTATAAAGGACGCTTACTGAGGAATGAACCAATAGTAGTTCAATAATTGATCAATCTATAGTGAGATTCATGCCACCGCATTAAATCACAGAATTGCTTCCAAATAAAATGTATCTCTGCAGCAGATGGGTGCAAGGGAAGACTGTATTTAATTTGATAGGGTGGCCGCTGCTGCCATACAGAACGGACCTAAATTCGATTGAAAACTGAAAAATAAAGGGGATTAGTAAGAATCTGCGAGTCTTGTGTAGTTTATTTTCTTTGGCAGAGGTGCTTTGCGGACTTATGGAACCGTGAGATGGGAGGAAAAACGCATCGTGAGAAGTCAGAGCCAGCCCCCACATGTGTGATTCCAAGTCGCTGAATGCTATCAAAAGCTGCTTGTGATTCATTTTGTAAGGAACCGATGCCGGTTATTCATTAAAATCAACTTTCATAATTTATATTTTGCTGCACAGCCTCTTCATTGTTATTATAATATAAAAATTAAAAAGACCATTTGATCACTAAATTTGTCTTTTGCCAAATACGAATAACAATTTGGCCCATAATATAGAAATAGAACCGATATTAGTATTGCAACGAACATTTACTTGATAAGATTACCCGTTCATTCCTAGTAATGATGTTTCAAATGTAAAATAGGTCCTGAACACATCGCGTTAAACGGGCTGGACTCAAAAGCCAAGGGATTGCTATCCACCACAAAAGTGATCGAAAACCTAGGGTCGTCTGGCAAGCTAAAGAGACGATCAATGTGTCCGTTGCTACTATCCATGACCATGAGTTATATGTTTTGGCAGTGAGCATCTTTCAGAGCAGAGACGAAATCACCTTTTTGTTTCGAGACAGCCCACGTCGTTATTAGAACAATTGTCTGAAAGAAGGATTCGTGGGGTATTGCAATCATATGACTGACGTGCTCATAATTTTTTTTTCAAGAACTTAATTTCAAAACTAAAGAAAAAGTTTACACTGAACACTACACGCTATAACGAAAGCAGGGAAAGTTCAAAGTGTCGGAAGTCACTGGAAGTTCAGCAGTAAAATAACTACTCAGTTCTGTAGACATTTCCTGTTCGTTTTGGATTCAATGTCTTCCACGTTATGAATCACCGTCATTTTTGCAGTTTCGGTCTCATATACTCAAATTGCCAACCTTAGCTTCACGTGCAAGGTTCTGTGTATCTGTTTTTCGAGTTCATTCCGTCTTACTTGCCATCTATTCTACATTATTACAAGCATCCCATGCCATTATTTGATGTCATCCTCTCTCCCTGGTATTTGTTTTCATTTCTTACATGAAATCCTATCTTCTTTCTTATCTACTTCATTCTACTGTCTTTTTCTCTCTCTCTCACCCGAGATTCACTGCTTTTTCAAACCTGCCACCTGCCATTTTCGTCTTTTTTCATTGGTGTTAATACCTCTTCTTACTTACCTGCCATTTGCACTCCTTTCTAATCGGACAATCCCTCCTTTCATATTTGCGGTTTTATTCTTCTCTCCTACTTGCCATTTTCTCCCTTTTCTCACCTTCTATTCAATATCCTTACGTAAGTGCCATTCTCTACTCTGTTTTGCCGATCATTCTCTCATACCTGGTTAACAGGGCTTACCCAGTGCAGTCCCCGAAATTGTTCGAATACATAGCTTCGACCACTACACAAGTCTACCAGTCTTGGAAATACCCACCCATAATATAGCGAGGAAAAGCAAATAGATCAGAACTAGATCAGGCGACGAATGAAGCGGAAAAAAGTCCGAGGTGTTACAATATGGAGAGGGGGGGGGGCGACTTTACCGAGCACTGTGAGTTAGTAGTGTTAAACACGAACTCCGATCACAAAACAAGTGTACCTGCTCTGGTGAAATCTAAATGGGCAGAGCTCTTTCTGCCTGCTCATCGTGAGAGAGGCTAAGCCGTATCGCTTCACGACAAGACAAACCAAGCATCAGCACAGTATGACACGAGAGAGACCGGTCCTAATACACCGGTCTCTTAGGGTAGGGGCTGTTAAGTCTAAGGCTTCTAGTCACACTGTTACAATAGGGTGGGGAGGGGGAGCAGAGACCACGAGTAGGTTACAGAATCCCGGGTTGCTCTGCACCACACAAACAGCATAGAGGGGCTTTTGTAACTGGAGAAAGTTACACCCGGTGAGTCCTCCCTAGAAGGCTCCATGAGATTTTATTTAATGTAAAATGTGAAGGATAGGCTGAATTGCCTCTAGGAATGTGTCATTCCATGTAACTCCCTGTAACTCATTTCTCACGTGCCATTAGATACCATCATTATCTATTTTTTTCTAAATTCTCCCTTCTATCATCCTTGCCAATCTTTCTCATTTGATGCAGGTCATTTTCTTTCCTTTCTGTCCTGCGCTCACTCTCTCCCCTTCCTGTTTCACTACAATGCCTAGTCTCCTGAACGACAACGGCAGCAGCAACAGCAGCAGCAACGTTGGTCGCATCCTTTCCACCTTCTCCAGTTTCCGTCGTCGGCCGTGCGTAGCTTAGATCCGCTTACCGTCGTTCGGATCAGACTTTGCAGCACTGATATTTTAGGCAAGGCACTGATGCTGCACAGCCGCAGCGCTGTTGCTGCGCCGCCGTGGCACTGATGCTGCGAAGCCGTGGCATTGGTGCTGCGCAGCCGCGGCACTGATGCTGCGCAGCCGGGACATTGATGATGCGAAGTCGCGGCATTGATGATGCTAAGTCGAGGCATTGATGCTGCACAGCCGAATCGCTGTTGGTGAGCAGCCGTGGGACCGATGTTGCCCGGAGTGGAGAGCTACTGTGGGCGTCACCTGTGCAGATGCTCACAGTAACTACGCTGATGCTCACAGTAGCTGTGCTGATGCTCACTGTAGCTCCGCTGATGTTCACAGTAGCTGCGCTGATGCTCACAGTAGCTGCGCTGATGCTCACAGCAGCTGCGCTGATGCTCACAGTAGCTGCGCTGATGCTCACAGTAGCTGCACTGTTGCTCATAGTAGCTGCGCTGATGCTCACAGTAGATGCGCTGATGATCATAGTAGCTGCGTTGGTGATCACAGTAGCTGCGCTGATGCTCACAGTAGCTGCACTGGTGATCACAGTAGCTGCGCTGGTGCTCACAGTAGCTGCGCTGATGCTCATAGTAGCTGCGCTGATGCTCACAGTAGCTGCGCTGATGTTCACAGTCGCTGCGCTGATGCTCACAGTAGCTGCGTTGATGCTCACAGTAGCTGCGCTGATGCTCACAGTAGCTGCGCTGATGCTCACAGTAGCTGCACTGGTGCTCAAAGTAGCTGCGCTGATGCTCACAGTAGCTGCGCTGATACTCAGTAGCTGCACTGGTGCTCACAGTAGCTGCGTTGATGCTCACAGTAGCTGCACTGGTGCTCACAGTAGCTGCACTGATGCTCACAGTAGCTACGCTGATGCTCACAGCCGCTGGGCTGATGTTGCACAACCGCGAATCTGATGAAGCACAGACGCACAGCTGTTAAAGCAGTGCCTTGACAGTGCTGATGCTACACAGCCGCAGCACTGATGTTGCATAGCTGTGACGCTGATGCTTCTCATCCGCGGCACTTAATTATGCTACTCTGGTGCGGCTGTGCACTGATGGTGCACAGCTCTGCTGCGGCTGTGCACTGATGGTGCACAGCCACGACATTGAAATTGCGTGACCGAGACGCTTCGGCTGAATAGCCTCAATGGAGTTCCTGCCCTGGGCAGAGCTGATACTGCACAGCCGCGACACTAACGCTTCACAGCCGCGCAAATGCTGTACAGCCGCGACGCTGAAGCGGCACGCACAATCGAGGTACTGATGTTGTGCAGCCGCTGCGATGATTATGCACAAGTGGTGATGATGATGCACAGCCGCGGCATTAATGCAACACAGCCGTGACACTGATGCTGCCAACCGCGACGCTAATGCTGCACAGCCGCGGCGATGATGCTGCACAGATTCGGCACAGATGCTGCACAGCCGAGGCGTTGGTGCTGCACCATCGTACTCACTTCACTGAAGTAGTGGTTGTGCAGCATCAGGTTAACGATTGACTGCACAGGATGTGTTTCAGGCTGTGCGGGTGCTGTCATTGAACTAGGGCACTAATCAAACAGGTGGACTCGAATACATGCGACACCCGATCGAGTCTTGGTTACGGACCAATTCTTATCTATTGATGTAGTGACAGTTCTTTCATGTCATGTAATTTCGCGTTTTATTTCTAGATCCCTGCATGGAGATTGAAGTCAGACTGTTTTCAAACGGCGAAGCATGCATGGGAATACAAGAGTCACCTCTTCACAAGGGGGCCAACGGATACGTTGTGTCAAGTCTAGAAATGCCAACGAATCCATCACAATTCTTGAGATAAACCTCCCCTGCCATTAACAAACTTTCCTCTTCAGAAACTCGCGCCTGAAAATGGTCAGGCGCCAACTCGTTTCAAATCATGTTTTATCCGGGACAAATTACTATTGACGCCCGATTTTTTTTTTTGTCAATTGAATTTCAGTATCTCTGCATAGAGCATGTTAATACACATAGATGTTTCCTCAAGACATAGAGGTAACAGCTATTTGTATATGCAATGCAATCTCCATGCATGCATCTAGAAATAAAACGCGGAAAGACCCCATTTCTGGAGTCTCTAAGACATTTTTTTCCAAATCGAAACTGTTTTGAGTTTTATCGGTTGTTGGCTATCAGGAACAAGTGTTCAGTGACGATACGTTGCGGTAAGCACGACAAACTGAATGGTATATTAACCAGCAATAACGTAGTCACTCACCGGGTTATCGAGGTCATGTTTTCTTGCAGTTTATCTTGTTTTCAGTCGGCTTTCTTCAATACATGGTTTAAATAGCCTGAGCTATATTTTGCCCATGAGTGTACACCAGAGGTCTTGCACACGGTGATGGCTCCCTCTCCCGCGAGGCCACCTAGTGGGGCAGAGGTTGAGAGTCGTGATGATGTGTTAGCATATGCCGTCGAGTATTAATAACACATCCTCGCGTATTAATACGTATTTTTAATTACAATGTCCTACAAAACTAATTACGAGCGTACCTTGATAAAGGCATCATTTTTTAATTTGAATCATTAATCGACACTATCAGGCTAGTGCAATCAATACCCATACTACGTATGCAACCGATAGACATGGACAACTATCTATAGGCAGGTGAACAGCGTGAAATACGAATTGTAGATCAATCGACTTTTGAGATGCTAGCCCTACGTCTCAGTTCGGGTCCTGATGACGCTATATGCTTCGATCATTAATGCCTCCACTGGACCTAGAGTCTAAGATGCATTCATAGAGAACAAACTCGCATTAATACCGTGTGAAGCAGCTAACAGGGTGTTTATTTTGTTAGTATGAATTAAACGCTCTATAAAATCGACAACATATGACATTTTAAACTTGGAATTAATAGAATAGATTATAAAAGAATGATTTGATTTGATTTAAGCCTTATTTCTACCGGAGCTTCAACGTGAGTCATAACAGGGTCACCTGTAGGGCTCGACGATCATGGATTCCAGTAGGCTCGCACACCTCTGTGTGCGAAAAAATAACGCTGTCAATGTTAGAACATTTTGAAAATTGCAGTCGTGTCAGACGCACGCTGGTGCGCACAAGAAAAAAAATTAGACGAAACAGATCTCCGCTTCCAGTCATTTAGAACTTCATGAGTAATATGTATGCACGCTAGTGCACACAGGTAGCATCGTCGAGACTGGAACAAGGTTTACGGCTACACAGACAAAAGTAAGCTCCGACAGCAACGCAACACAATGTTTACAGCTACGCGGTCTAGTTCGTTAGAGTACAATTCATCAATTCAGGTAAGATAAAGACTCAGACGAAACGAACCCTCGCCTCCAAGCCCCTCAAAACCTGAAGAGTAATATGTACGCGCACCAGTGCGCACAGATAAAATCGTCAAAATTGGTACAAGGTCAACAGTTTCACAGATTAGGTCAACTCCAACCGCAACGCATCACAAGGTTTATAGCTACGCGGCCCACGTCAACCACAGAAATTACAAATGGTCCGTGCACGCGCGAGCGAGCAGACTGAAAAAAAAATTATTCACACAATCATCAACAGGAACTTTTGCACAAATACATAGCATAGTTCAAGATGACAAAATTGTGGCTCGCGAAAAAGATAGAAAGGGCAGGCTCATCGAGGGTAGAAAAATTGCTCAGATTATTGAAATCACACTTATTGTTTAGGGGATAGAGCGGGGGGGGGGGCAGAAGTCCCTTGGGTCGCAAAAAGAGCCCGATGGGTCCCGGAAGGTAACCCAAGTCCCCCGGGTCCTCCGAGCACCCTGGGTGCCTCGAGTCCCCTCGTCTCAGCTCATCTGAGCTTGTCTCGACTCATTTCGGCCAGTCTCGACTTGTCGCGCCCAACTCGACTTGTCTCGACATGTTTCGACTGATCTCGACGCACCTCGACCAGCCTTGAAGCGGCTCTCCTCTTCTGCGCCGGCATCCTGTGAACTGTAATAAGTAATTTTTCGACTCAAGCATTTTAGGGTGGGAGCGGTGTGGCGGGGGGAAGGGTCAGAGGTCCCTTGGGTCCCAAAAGAGCCCAATGAGCCCCGGAGTGGAGAGTAACCCTAGTCCCGGGGTCCCCCGACCTCTACAAGTCCTTCGAGTCCCCTCGTCTCAGCTAATCTCGGCTTGTCTCGAATCATTTCGGCCAGTCTCGGCTCGTCGCACCTAACTCGACTTGCCTCAACATTTTCGACTGATTTTGACGCACCTCGACCAGCCTCGCCGCAGCTCTCCCACTCTGCGTCAGCATTGATGTGGACTGTAATAACTAATTTCACTACTCTAGCACTCTACATATATACGTTCCTCTGTGTATGGGGTTTACGGCGTGGGGATGGAGGAGCAGAGGTTCCTGGATATAGAAAGGCCTCAAAAGGGCCCCACAATTTATCAAAAGGGTCCCAAAGGGTCGCACGGTCGTCCCAAAGTGACCCAGAGGGGTCCAAGTGGGTCCTCCCAAATCCTCCTGTTCTTCCAAGTGCCCCGGATTTCCAAAACCACGAGTCCCCTGAGTCCCGGGGGTCCATAGTCTCAACCAACCTCGATAAATAATGAACAATGCATAATTTATCACCATGAAAAATGGGCAGAAATAAATAATTGAGCCCATGAAAGAAGAAATAATGAAATACTAAAATAAAATATTGATGATCTATAAAATTCATGATCATGCATCCACAGCCAGTATGAAAGAGTGTATAACATCATGTAATGCATCAAAGGACACAACTTGAACAGCAGCTTCATATGTGATTCATTCTTATGAACGTTGATCTGAACCCTTCGAATGGAGCTCGCAACTTCACGTCGAACTTTAGACCATGATAATTTGTCACGACTCTGCGTAGCAGTTTCTTCAAATATTCAGTTGTCATTGGCTAACGTTCGAGGACAATGGATTCCATCTCTCCCCAAAACCAGTAGTCAAACAGGATGAGGTCGGACCGATGAGCGGGCCAATGCTGGTTCGTTCGGCGGCTGATTACTCGCTCCCGAAAAATGTCCGAAAAAAATGCGCAACACTAGTGGCGGCAGTGAGCAGGAGCACCATCCTGCTGAGAGTAGAATTCCTTCAACCGAATAGCTGGCCCCGGTTGTGGCCAGTTGTTAGGAGTAGAGTAATCAACGAGGAGTCTGCAAGATGATAGTGTGAGCAGGAGTGAATTCTACAAGAATACATGGTGGAACAGGCGAAGAATCTGCAAGAAGACAGGGTCAGCAGGTGTGAGGTCTGCAAGAAGACAAGGTGAGTAAGTGTGGAGTCTGCAAGGAGATAAAGGTAAGCAGGTGTTGAGTTTGAAAATTACAGGGTTGTTGTATCTCAAGATATTGAAGGCTGAGGACTTCTAGATAAACAAGGGGTGGAATTATATATTTGATTTATTTGCAACTATACAATTTATACAAGTCGAAAAAATGGGAATTTAAGTTAGGGGTAAGAGGAGCTAGCACGGGCAAGTAACCAGTCGGTATCGGGGTCGAGTCAACACTGACTCTCCTAGACTATCCCTCGCTGCTCCATCCATTTCACTTCCGTCACAAGCATGGCTCATGACGTTATTATCCCTGTGAAGGGGGGCATCTTAATTGCTGTATGCACCCAAATGATTTCCGTTCACTTCAGATCAGCTTGTTTGCTGCTCATTGGTTCTCGTATTATAAATTGCCTTGTCAGACTATACCACCCGACCTTCCGGCCAGCGCATGTCTAATGTAATAGGGATGTTATTGAAGAGCGTCTACTTGCCGGAAATCTCCTTCGTTACGCATTGACATTGCCCATGTATGGGGACATGACAAGGGTAGGCAGACGTAGAGTCTGAAAGAAGACAAAGAAGTGAACAGGGGTGGAGTGCGCATAAACACAAGGAGAGCAGGCGTGGAGTGGGCATGAACACAATGGGAGCAGGCGTGGAGTGCGCATAAACACAAGGAGAGCAGGCGTGGAGAACGCATGAACACAACGTGGGACGGCGTCGAGCCAGTAAGACGACAGTGTGAGCAAGCGTAACATCTGTAAGAAAACAGTGTGAGCAGGCGTGAAGTCTGACAAAAGACTATGCATACAGACGTGGAATCTCAAATAAGTCAGTGCGAGCAGGCATTGAGTGTGCAAGAAGGCAGTGCGAGCAGGCGTGGCGAATACAGCAATACAGGGTGAGTAGGCGTGGAGTAGGCAAGAAGAAAATGTTAGCAGGCGTGGAGTATGCCTTGATATTAGAAGACGTGGAGTATGCCTTCATGTTAGCAGGCGCGGAGTATGGGATCTGCAGTATCTTTTTTGAGCAGATTTTGAATCTAGATAAAGCAAGGAAAATAGAAGATGATTCTGCAAAAATACCGAGTGAGAAGAGGTGTAGTTTAGGAAAGGGCCACGAGTCGGGTCTGGAGTCTGCTAAGACGCGAATGAGGGCTGCTGCCTGCACAGCCGGCTAAAGGCAGGAGTCTGCAATGTCCCGAGTCGGGTCTGGAGTTGGCTAAGATACGTGTGGAGGCTGCTGTCTGCACGGCCCGGCGAAAGGCAGTAGTCTGCAAGGTTCCGAGTGGGGTCGGGAGTTGGCTAAGACACGTGTGGGGCTATTGTCTGTACGGCCCGGCTAAAGGCAGAAGTCTGCCAAGTCCGGAGCGGGATCTGGATTTTGATAAGACACAAGTGGGGGCTGCAGTCTGCACGGCCCGGCTAAAAGCAGGAGTCAGCAAGGTCTCGAGTGGGGTCTGGAGTTGGCTAAGATGCATGTGAGGCTGCTGTCTGCACGGCCCGGCTAAAGGCAGGAGTCTGCCAGATCTTGAGTGGGGTCTGGAGCCTACAAAGTCCAGAGTGAGGTCTGGATTCTGGCACGATCCCGAGTGACGCCTGCAGTCTGCAAGGCCCGAGTAGGGTCTGAAATCTGAAAGACCATCAGTGGGCTCTGCAATAAACAAAGCCTGAGTGGGATCTGGAGTCTGGAAGGCACCGATGGGGTCGATATAGTCTGCAACGCTGCGATGAGGTCTGCAATCTATAAGGCTCAGAGTAGGACCTGTAATCTGCCAGGATCCTGATGGGGTCTGTAGTCAGCAAAGCTCTAGTGGGGTCACGGGTCAACAGTCCCGAGTGGTGCCTGTTGCCTGCAAGGGCACGTTCAGCGTCAGGTGTCTGCAAAGACTCGAGTGGGGTCTGCAATCTACAAGGCTCCGAGTGAGACCAGGAGTCTACAAGGCTCTGAGTGGGCCTGCAGTCTACAAGGCCCCGAGCGGGGTCAAAAGTCTGCAAGGCCCAGGGAGGGAGAGTCGGCAGGGACCAAGTGGGGTCAAGAGTCGCCGAGCCCTGAAGGATCCAAAGTAGGGTCAGAAGTCTGCAAGGTCCGAATGGGGTCTGCAGTCTGCAAGACCACAAGCGGGGTCAGGAATCTACAAGGCTTCGAGCGGGCTTGCAGTCTGCAAGACCACAAGTGGGGTCATGAGTCTACAAGGCTCCGAGTGGCCTGCAGTCTACAAGACCACAAGTGGGATCAGGAGTCTACAAGGCTCCGAGTGGGCCTGCAGTCTGCAAGACCCCAAGTGGGGTCAGGAGTCTACATGGCTCCGAGTGGGCCTGCAGTCTGCAAGGACGTGAGTGGAGGCTGCAGCCCGACTGTCCTCCCTCGGAATTAAGCAATTTATCCGCAATAATTGACTGCAGCGCGGGGGGAGAAAAAAGAAAGGGAAATGCTGGCAATGGATGGCCCGAGTCGCGCGGCCAAAGAAATAATAGAAATGCATTGGTGAGCTGGACCAAGAAATTAAGGCGCAGGAGGGAATCGATGATTGGGGAGCCCACGGCGGCAAAGGAGAGAAGGGGAGTGGAAGGGGCGAGAAAGGGAGCAGAGTGGGATAACGAGGAGTGGGATGGGAGGAAAGGAAAACGAAGGGCGAGCATGGGGGCACAGGGAGGAGAAATTCGTTGATGTGCGAGAAGGTACGGAAATTAAAAGTGGGAAATGAAGGGCAAGAAGGGGAGGGAAAGGTGAGAAAAGGGATTGAGGTGCGAGAAGGAATAGAGGGTCGAGACGGGGAGTGGAGGGGAGGGTATGGAAACGATGGGTCGTGAAGGTGAGCTCATGGGTGGAACTGAAGAGTGGAATGGCAAGAAAGTATGGGATGAGAAGGGGAGTTGAAAGGCGAGAATGGAAAGTAGGAGCGAAAAGTCGATCGAAGAGTGCGAAGGGGAGAGAAGAGCAAAAATGTGAGAGATGCGAGAAGAGGAGTGGGGGTAAAGGGGTAAGAAGGAGGTAGTGAGAAGCGAGAAGCGGAGTGGATCAGCGAGAAATGAAGTAACGAACACGAAAGAGAGTGAGGAGTCAGAACGGGTCTGGTGGGGCGAAAAATGGAATGAGGAGTGAGAAAGGGAGTGAAAGGACACGAACCCAATCGTAGGAGCAAGAAGCAGAGCAATGAACGAAAAGAGGAGCAAAAGAGGTAGACTGGTGGGACATGAAGGAAGACGGACGACTGAAGGAAGAACAAAAGAATAGGAAGGAAACAAAGGGGAAATGATGGGAATGTTAGGGTCGAAGAAAAGTCGGAATGACTGACTGATACAAGAGTAAGAGAAGCACTGAAAGATGAGAGCGTGAACAAAGGTAAGCGGACCAGAAGACAGGTAATAACAAGAACAGAGGTAACAATAGAAACAAATTCAGAAATGTTCAATCAGAATGGAAAAATGGGAAAGAACGAGAATAGAGGCAAAAGAATATAAAGGATGTTAAAACAAGTGTAAAGGAAAACAGTAAGAAGGGAAAAACGGAAGAAGGAATAAGAAAGTGGTCATATGCAAATAAATGGAAATAGTCAGAAATGTCGATAATAACTGACAAAAAGAATATGGGCATGAGCAGTAAAACACAAAAAGACAGCAAAAAAGGGATAAAAATTACGGCATATGAAGTGTGAACGGGAAAGAATCGGGCAAGAGATTTTCCATCCATTGTGTCGAAACAAAATATTCAAGCGTTTACAGTTCCGCAGAAGAGGAGAATCAGGGCGAGTCTTTCATCGAGTCAAATTTGTATCATACTTATCGAACTACAGTGGAACAAAAGAGCCGTGATGAACATATTCATGTATTTAGCGCCATTACATAACTTCAAATATGTCTCACTAGGACAGGAACATAGAAAACCAAATCTCGGATTGAAGTTGAAAAGGTAAAACAAAAAATGTGGATATGGAAAATTAAATGAGAAACAACAGAAGGAAAAAACAACAAACACAGCATGTGGAAAATGTAACTAACCAACCGAGAATCATGATTTTGAAAAGCCTAATCATGAACATTCCCTCAATTTGGTAAAGGGAAGTCAACTCGATCAATTTGCTGAAAGGAGCTAAAAATCTAAAAAACTAAGAGCAAATCGAGAGAAAAGTTCGGAAACTGAAAATGAAACGAAACAAAAATGAGAGAGAAGAAGCAATTACGAAGAAGGACCTTAATAATTAGAACAGGGGAGATGATATTGCAGTACCACTCGGAAGACAAGAAAGCACGATTGTTTGTAGATTGAACAGTAATACAGTAAACGGAAATTGGTGCATGAAAGGGTTGATAGGAGCCGAATTGAAGACATAAAAACATGGAGATAGAGAAGGAAAAAGCCTAATTGTTTTAGAGGTGAATAAGAAGTTTTGTGATGTGTTGAACAGTATGCCAACATGTGTTGCTGTTCGAAAAAACAATTAGATGCAAACCAACAACTGCAATTTACCGTTTTTTTTTGCATTTTTTTTATTGTTATAACATATTCAGGAAGGTACGTGGTTTGATTCAAAAATACGGCTAATAATGCTCTTTCAGATTCTGAAAACAGAAGATGAGACAATACAAACTACTATTTGAAATCGTACTCATTGAGCTGCGGGTCATTGCAGTATTGGTAACTATTGCATTAATAACTTAACCCTTAATCAAATTACGTAAAATACAAATACATTCTCGATTACAGTTCCCAGAAGTTTGCGAAAACATTCGATTAAATGACTTACGAGCGCATTAAATTATATT
>SDVV010001070.1:0-27202 GCA_016164225.1 Gammarus roeselii | reverse complement strand
CTAACAGTCTCAGAGCTAACAGTCTCAGAGCTAACAGTCTCAGAGCTAACAGTCTCTGAGCTAACAGTCTCTGAGCTAACAGTCTCAGAGCTAACAGTTTCAGAGCTGACAGTCTCAGAGCTAACAGTCTCAGAGCTAACAGTCTCTGAGCTAACAGTCTCAGAGCGAACAGTCTCTGAGCTAACAGTCGCGGAGCTAACAGTCTCAGAGCTAACAGTCTCTGAGCTAACAGTCTCAGAGCTAACAGTCTCAGAGCTGACAGTCTCAGAGCTAATAGTTTCAGAGCTGACAGTCTCAGAGCTAACAGTCTCAGAGCTAACAGTCTCAGAGCTAACAGACAAAGAGCTAACAGTCTCAGAGCTAACAGTCTCAGTGCTAACAGTCTCACAGCTAATTTCGATTCATGTGATTCGCGAAAGCTAATTATCATATTTTTTTATCCACTAAATTTTCATACCCATTATTTCCAATCGTCTCGCATATTTGAATGAATTCTATAACTAGGAATCACAAACCAATTTCTAACCCTTGGAAATAAACGGGTCATCAAAACACTGATTTTGACGTGTGCCCATTGTAAGGTGTTATTTGTTTGATTTCTGCTATTCCTACCATTCGAACGCCTGTGATGTTTCTGTTATTTGTTAGGGATTCTTTGACTTGTTAGTAACCGTGTTGTGCTTAGTGACCGTGTTGTGCTTAGTGACCGTGTTGTGCTTGGTGACCGTGTTGTGCTTAGTGACCGTGTTGTGATTAGTGACCGTGTTGTGCTTAGTGACCGTGTTGTGCTTAGTGACCGTGTTGTGCTTAGTGACCGTGTTGTGCTTAGTGACCGTGTTGTGCTTAGTGACCGTGTTATGATTCGTAACCGTGTTGTGCTTAGTGACCGTGTTGTGCTTAGTGATCGTGTCGTGCTAATCAATCAGGCAGGCGTGGTCAGCTAAGACTGGATTGAACTGCTCTCGTGACTTTTCAGTCGGTCCTGATGAAGGAATTTGTCAGTTGTGTATCCTGATTGAATTTCAAGAATTTTAGTACTGCATTGGGCTTAGTTGCTCTGATTTTATTTGGCTCAGTGGCTCTGATGTTATTGGGCTCAGCTGCTCTGATATTTTTGGGCTCAGTTGCTTTGATATTATCGGGCTCAGTTGCTCTGATATAATTGGGCTCAGCTGCTCTGATATTATTGGGCTCAGCTGCTCTGATATTATTGGGCTCAGTTGGTCTGATATTATTGGGCTCAGCTGCTCTGATATTATTGGGCTCAGCTGCTCTGATATTATTGGGCTCAGCTGCTCTGATATTTTTGGGCTCATCTGCTCTGATGTTATTGGGCTCAGTTGCTCTGATAATATTGGGCTCAGTTGCTCTGTTATTATTAAGCTCAGCTGCTCTGATATTATTGAGCTCAGCTGCTCTGATATTGTTGGGTTCAGTTGCTCCGATATTATTGGACTCAGTGGCTCTGATTTTCACGTTGAATTGCAAACACGTTTGTGATCGCAATTATATTAAAGATTTGACTCAGTCAGACACGTTTGAAGCTAGCGTTTGAGTGGCAATTTTAGATTATTTCAAGCCCAAGCACATCATACAAATGAACCATTCTCTCTCTTTAATGGTGAACTATCACGGTTGGACTATTTTCTTTTTAATGATGAACTATCACGGTTTGACTATTCTTTTTTTAATGGTGAACTACCACGGTTTGACTATTGACGTCTGCGAAAAATGAACTTGTCGTTTGCCCTGAAACATATTAACACTGGATCATTAAATCGATATAAATAGAATGTCTGTCACCGCGCTGTCTAAATTAGGGCTACATCCACATTCATTGATTACATGGTTAAAACTCTCGGGATCAAACGACATGATGATTTGCCTGAGCAAACACTAAATGGTACTAAATGGTGCAAAGGAGACAGCGTGTCGCGAACGCTAGTTAACTGACCCTGGATGGAACAGCTTTTTGGGGCTCATTTACCAACTGCAATATCCTGAAAACCCCAATACAGAAAGCCCATAAAGCGCCTGAGGAATTCAGTATCACCAAAGATATGTTAAAGGTGGGCTGTGGCACGTACGATTCATCAGAATAGTACACAATCCGGAAGACGCAACAGAAAAAAAAACTACGTGCACTTTTAAAAATGTTACCGATAATTTCAGTCTGCGTCACGAGCGTGACGCATGTCATCGACGGTAACAAGAATTCCATCAGAACTAAAATGGTTCATACAAATTTCCCTAAGTTTTCTCACTGAATGTTATTGATGTGAGCACACAATTTTTTCGAGGTAGCTTAAGGCCCTCTAATTATGTTGTGTTTTCTGCAGCGCCACCGCATATCCCCCTTCCACTAATTAGATTTCCTTACGCGAGAATAATTTATGTGTGGTTGCAATCGCGATGATATTTTAGTTACACGTAGGAAAATGACGTGATATTAAGACATGTAGGTGATTGCGTTCTGTAAGGAAGGAAAATTCCCCAGCAATTCAAGTATCCCATAAAGTCTAATTTCTCCTACATTTCGATGTCAACTACAAACTGATAAAGCAGATAACAATTTAAAGCATTTTGGGATTAACTAACATGCAAACAGTTTTTGTTCCAAAAGATACGATTCGTTCGTGAACTGATAATTCTTTTTTATGCTACCTAAAACAAAATGTTTAAGCGGCGTTACTAATTATTTCCCAGCGAACAATAAACCTCGACTTCAAAAGAAGCCTTTCATCCTCATGAAAAACGATTTTTCGAACGAGCGCCTCAAGATTAGGAAAAAAAGGAGTAAAAGAAAAAAGAACGTCTCATGTTTAAGTTTTGTGTGAGTCATGCAAAGTACGAGGATGGGGTTTCGATGATAGATGACGCGTTTTTCAATTCTAGGGTCACTATTTACTGTATTTTTTCTCACATCAAATCTCCCATGAATCGATGCTATTAAAAAAAGTTTAAACAATGTATAAAACTCAGTCAGAGACACAGTTTAATATTGATCACATAACTGTTGAGGCGATCTCACAGTCACACGTGAAGTTCGCGCACCTATTTGTTCAAATATTTTTTGTCACGAAGAGTTATAAAAGAGGGCGCAATACACGGGTTCAAAAACCTACTCAAAGAACTGATTTAACATTAGCCTCAAAAATAAATCGAATCTGATCATTTATTTTGGTTCATCCGGATGAACGACTTCTGTGGCGCATGAATAATTGCCGTCACATTAGTCACTGCGCCCCACGGCTTTGAGGGACGTAATTGCCATCACACTGGTCACTGCGTCACACGGCTTCAAGAGACGTAATTGTCATCACAGTAGTCACTGCGCCACACGACTTTAAGGGACGTAATTGCCATCACAGTGGTCACTGCGTCACACGGCTTCAAGGGACGTAATGACCATCACAATAGTCACTGCGCCACACGACTTTAAGGGACGTAATTGCCATCACAGTGGTCACTGCGTCACACGGCTTTAAGGGACGTAATTACCATCACAGTAGTCACTGCGCCACACGACTTTAAGGGACGTAATTGCCATCACGTTAGGCACTGCACCACACGGCTTTGAGGGACGTAATTGCCATCACAGTTGTCACTACGCCAAACGGCTTTATGGGACGTAATTGCCATCACAGTAGTCACTGCGTCACACGGCTTCCAGGGACGTAATGGCTATCACAGTAGTCACTGCGCCACACGACTTTAAGGGACGTAATTGCCATCACAGTGGTCACTGCGTCACACGGCTTCAAGGGACGTAATTGCCATCACATTAGTCACTGCGCCACACGACTTTAAGGGACGTAATTGCCATAACAGTAGTCACTGCACCACACGGCTTTAAGGGACGTAATTGCCACCACAGTAGTCACTGCGCCAAACGGCTTTATGGGACGTAATTGCCATCACAGTAGTCACTACACCACACGGCTTCAAGGGACGTTATTGCCATCACAGTAGTCACTGCGCCACACGGCTTCAAGGGACGTAATTGCCATCACAGTAGTCACTGCCTCACACGGCTTTAAGGGACGTAGTTTCCATCATAGTAGTCACTGCCCCACCCACCTTTAAAGGACGTAATTACCGTCACAGTAGTCACTGCGCCACACGGCTTTGAGGAACGTAATTGCCATCACATTAGTCACTGCCCCACTCGGCTGTAAGAGACGTAATTGCTGTCACAGAGTCACTGCCCCAAACAGCTTTAAGAGACGTAATTGCCATCACAGTAGTCACTGCCCCACACGGCTTTAAGAGACGTAATTGCCATCACAGTAGTCACTGTCCCAAACTGCTTTGAGGGACGTAATTGCCATCACAGTAGTCACTGCGCCACACGGCTTTAAGGAGCGTAATTTCCGTGACAGTAGTCACTGCCCCACACGGCTTCAAGGGACGTAATTGCCATCACAGTAGTCACTGCGCCACACGGATTTAAGGAACGTAATTGCCATCACAGTAGTCACTGTCCATTACGGCTGTAAGGGACGTAATTACCGTCACAGTAGTCACTGCCCCACACGGCTTTAAGTGACGTAATTGCCGTCACAGTAGTCACTGCCCCACACGGCTTTAAGTGACGTAATTGTCGTCACAGTAGTCACTGCCCCACACGGCTCCAAGGGACGCTCCGTAGAGTTAACGCAAGTGAGTGGAAAAGAAGAAAATTCACTCATATAAGTATTCTAATTAAATTGATTGACACTGCTGGGGAATAACAAATCTAAGATAAATTTGATTTTTTTTTCTTTTGATCATCTGCATGTGCTTGGATACGCGTTGGAAAAACCACGCATTTCGTTAGGGAAAAAAAATCAAATGGAAGACGCGACGGCGGTGAAAACATCGAATTGACTGCAATTCCTGGCAAACTGCATTTATAGAAAATACACCGTTGTTTTAAGTACATGGACTCTGATGTGGAGAAGACCGAACAAGTGGAAACTGAAGTGAACTCTTGCGTGAAAGAAGGGTATAAAGTGATGGATGCACTGCGCGTGAAGGAAGGGTGTAAAGTGATGGATGCACTGCGCCTGAGCTGTATGACATTGGCATGGAAGCAAAGAAAGGGTTGTATGATAATGTAGCTGTCCCGACTGTGTTCTACGAGGCTGAAACGGCGAAAGGGGGGGGGGGCGAGAGCAGAAGAGAAAAGAACGTTGAATGTTTTGAGATGAAATGCTTGCAGGGCGGAGTGATGCTGATGGATAGGATCAGTGATGTCGCTGTTCGAATTAGAACGGGGATGGTGAGAGTAGCTTTTCGTGTTCTGAGATTGTTTGGGTGCATGATGAAGATGACCGATGTGAGATTGGTCATGAGAGCGGAAGTGAGTAAGAGACAGAAGCTTGGGGGGATGGATGGCGCGAAGCAGGCGTTACTAAAGAGATACATAAGTGAGGAGGCATCGAGAGAGCGTCCAATCGATGGATGTGAGGGGAGAATGGTTGTGAATGGATGAGTTATAACGCTGCCCTGATGTGCTTTCCTGCTCTTGGCGTCTCGTTGTGAAACGGATTAAACGTGAATGGGGTAGGGCTTGGTTACTATGACGCAGCAGGAAAAAACTGTTAACGCTCTTAAGAGTTCTGTTAACTGCTGTTGACACTGATCACGGACCTCACTCTTGACCCGAAGTGTATGTTGCGGGGATCTTGGCCAGACCCTTCAACGCCAAATGGCTAGGCTTCTTTGCGGGTGAAGGCATGAGAGGAGAGGGTGGTGACCTTACCGTCAAATACCCCTCTTCCTGGGGTATTTGACCTAGTATCGGTATATGCATCTGTGACACCGTTGGATGGTGAACATCTTCGATCCTCCGCAAAGGTGGAGCCGCAATCAACGTGACCCGTGAGTCAAACCTTTAGTTCTAGATGAGTGATATATCGGCCCAATGATATGATGCTTCATGCTTTGATTTGGTATTGCAGGCAATTATGGTTCTAGTCTCATTTTGCAGAAATAATGAGCGCTCCAACCAGTCGTTAGGGTTTACTGTAACCACATTTCCAGTGACTCATCAACGCAGTGTGGATGTATCATCTAAAACAAATGTATCCGTTGTATGGGTTTACTTCCCACTCACTAAATATATGTTAGTTTGAACACACGTGAACTACTCGCCACCATTTACAAATCATCAAAGCATGGTACTTTGCTCTCTATTTTCTCCCCCAGTCTCCACATCATTTGTCTTCCACAAAAAGCGTCCCTCATGAGCAGTCTCCCGAAGTTGCTCCTCTCTAGTCAATTGTTATAATAGTTTCCTTGTGATCATCTAAAGAAACAATTACAAAGTTACTCGGTGTCATGTTCTCTCTGAGATCTTTTCTTGCACTTGAACACGAGGCTGTACTGCTAGTCGAGTTCCGATTAAGAAGCCTTGCGAGAGTCAACGATGACGAGTGTATAAATGAAAACGAAATTTTGAATTGTCGCTGGTAATTTCTTTAAGGAAGGCCGTATGAAATTGGCCATTCACAACAAAAAATCGTTTCATCGTTTCGACATCACTTTAGAAGTTGTTTCTTCGACTTCAGTGCAAACAATTTTCCCCGGTGGTTTTACACTGTGTGTCACAACGAACACAGGGTCGTTTTTTTAATCCAATGCAAACGTACCCTGCCTTAAACTTCCTCTAGTGTATTTTTTCAGGAAATGCTTATTGAAAACGGCTGATGTTGAAAAGGAAAGCTATGAACCCACCGGCCTTTCAAATTTTTAACTAGATGTCAATTCGAGTGAAAGATAGGATGACAGAAAATTTGAAAAACTTCCCACTCAGAATAAAAGTGGGAAAATAAAAGCTGATATTTGGACCAAAAAATTGTGTTTTCTTATTTTAATGCCACCGCCGCCACACTGACAATGAATAGACTTCTTCTCTGCATTTGACCGTATCATTTTTATTAATAAATTGTAGATCCGGAACACAATTTCTTTTCCCTTCTCTGAGACAGCCTCATCATAACATTAAATGCCTCCTTGTTGGTTGAGATTCTTGTAACTGTAGGAACAAGTAGAAGGAAGGGAATACTCTAAAATAAACAGAAACTGATCTAGATTTGTGTGAAATTTGAAATGCATATAAAATACTAATGATATTAAAACAAATAGACATAATTTACATATGAGAAATAGACGAACTAACTGCCTTCGCTAATAATTGAACGTTGATTAGCACTGATTACTGAACGCCAGTAAACACAAATAACTGATCATCAGTTAGCGCTGCTAACCAAATGCGAGTAAAAACTAATAACAGCGCCAGTTACAGCACGGACGCCTGAGCACCTGGTGACCCTGGCAAATATACGTCCTAAAGCTCTGACGAATATACGCCAGAAAGGGATGACAGCTGAGTGCTGGTGAACACGTATCAATCAGGCGACAGTTTACGCTGCTAACTAAACGTCAAATGGTTGTGATAGACGAGCGCCTGTTTGTGCTGTGTAAGCTGAGCTCCAGTTTGTGCTGCTAGCCGACCGCTAGTTAGTGCTGTAAGCTGAGCTCCAGTTGGTGCTGCGAGCCGACCGCTAGTTAGTGCTGTAAGCTGAGCTCCAGTTAGTACTTCTAGCCGACCGCTAGTTAGTGCAGTAAGCTAGGCGCCAGTTGACGCTGCTAGCCGACCGCTAGTTAGTGCAGTAAGCTAAGCGCCAGTTTTTGCTGCTAGCTGGCCGCTAGTTAGTGCTGTAAGCTGAGTGCCAGATAGTTCTGTTAGATGAGCTCCAGTTAGTGCTGCTAGTCGACCGCTGGTTGGTGCTATAATCTGAGCGCCAGATAGTTCTGTTAGATGAGCTCTAGTTAGTGCTGCTAGCCGACCGATAGTTAGTGCTCTAAGCTAAGCGCCAGTTAGTGCTGCTAGCTGATTGCTAGTTAGTGCTGTAAGCTGAGCGCCAGATAGTTCTGTTAGATGAGCTCCAGTTAGAGCTGCTAACCGACAGCTAGTTAGTGCTGAAAGCTAAGCGCCAGTTAGTGCTGCCAGCCGACCGCTCGTTAGTGCTGTAAGCTGAGCGCCAGATAGATCTGTTCGATGAGCTCCAGTTAGTGCTGTAAGCTGAGCGCCAGTTAGTGCTGCTAACAGACTGCTAGTTAGTGTTGTGAGCTAAGCGCCAGTTGGTGCTGCTAGCCGACCGCTAGTTAGTTCTGTAAGGTGAGCACCAGTTAGTGCCGCTAGCCGACCGCTAGTTTGTGCTGTGTAAACTGAGCGCCAGTTAGTGCTGCTAGCTGACCGCTAGTTAGTGCTTTGAGCTGAGCGCCAGATAGTTCTGTGAGCAGAGCGCCAGTTAGTTCTGCTACCCAACCGCTAGTAGGTGCTGTAGGATGAGCTCCAGTTACTGCTGCTAGCCGACCGCTAGTTAGTGCTGTAAGCTAAGCGCCAGTCAGTGCTGCAAGCCGACCGCTAGTTAGTGCTGTAAGCTAAGCGCCAGATAGTTCTGTTGGATGAGTTCTAGTTAGTGCTGCTAGCCGACCGCTAGTTAGTGCTATGAGCTAAGCGCCATTTAGTGCTGCTAGCCGACCGCTAGTTGGTGCTGTAAGATGAGCGCAAGATAGTTCTGTTAGATGAGCTCCAGTTAGTGCTGCTAACCGACCGCTAGTTAGTGCTGTAAGCTAAGCGCCAGTTAGTGCTGCTTGCCGACCGCGCGTTACTGCTATGTAACCTGAGCGCCAGTTAGTGTGACTACCCGACCGCTAGTTAGTGCGGTGTAAGCTGAGCGCCAGTTAGTGCTGCTAGCCGACCACTAGTTAGTGCTATAAGATGAACTATAGATAGTTCTGTAAGAAGAGCGCCAGTTAGTTCTGCTAGCCGACCGCTTGTTAATGCTGTAAGATGAGCTCCAGTTAGTACTTCTAGCCGACCGCTAGTTAGTGCAGTAAGCTAGGCGCCAGTTGACGCTGCTAGCCGACCGCTAGTTAGTGCTGTAAGCTAAGCGCCAGTTTTTGCTGCTAGCCGGCCGCTAGTTAGTGCTGTAAGCTGAGTGCTAGATAGTTCTGTTAGATGAGCTCCAGTAAGTGCTGCTAGCCGGTTGCTAGTTAGTGCTGTAAGCTCAGCGCCAGTTAGTGCTGCTAGCCGACCGCTTGTTAGTGCTGTAAGCTAAGCACCAGTTAGTGCTGCTAGCTGACTGCTAGTTAGTGCTGTGAGCTGAGCGCCAGTTAGTGCTGCTACTCAACCGCTAGTTAGTGCTGTAAGCGGAGCGCCAGTTAGTGCTGCTAGCAGACTGCTAGTTAGTGCTGTAAGCTAAGTGCCAGTTAGTGTTGCTAGCCGACCGCTAGTTAGTGCTGTAAGCTGAGGGCAAGATAGTTCAGTAAGGTGAGCGCCAGTTAGTGCTGCTAGCCGACCGCTAGCTAGTGCTGTAAGCTGAACGCCAGTTAGTGGTGCCAGTACACCGCTAGTTAGTGATGTAAGCTAAGCGCCAGTTAGTGCTGCTAGCCGACCGCTAGTTAGTGTTGTAAGCTGAGCGCCAAATAGTTCTGCAAGCCCGCCGCTAGTTAGTGCTGTAAGGTGAGCGCCGGATAGTTCCTTTAGATGAGCTCCAGTTAGTTCTGCTAACCGACCGCTAGTTAGTGCTGTAAGCTTTTCGCCAAATAGTATTGCTAGCCGATCCCTAGTTAGTGCTGTAAACTGAGCGCCAGTTAGGGCTGCTAGTCGTCCGTTAGTTAGTGCTGTGAGCTAAGCGCTAGTTAGTGATGCCAGCCGACCGCTAGTTAGCGCTGTAAGCCGAGCGCCAGAAAGTTCGGTTAGATGAGCTCCAGTTAGTGCTGCTAGCCGACCGCTAATTAGTGCTGTAAACTGAGCGCCTGTTAGGGCTGCTAGTCGTCCGCTAGTTAGTGCTGGATAAGCTGAGTACCAGTTAGCGCTGCAAGCCGACCGCTAGTTAGTGCTGTGTAAGCTGAGCGCCAGATAGTTCTGTGAGCAGAGCGCCAGTTAGTTCTGCTAGCCGACCGCTGGTTAGTGCTGTAAGATGAGCTCCAGTTAGTGCTGCTAGTCGACTGCTAGTTAGTGCAATAAGCTAGGCGCGCGTTAGTGCTTCTAGCCGAGCGCTAGTAAGTGCTGTGAGCTAAGCGACAGTCAGTGCTGCTAGTTGACCGCTAGTTAGTGCTGCAAGCTAAGTGCCAGTTAGTTCTGTTACAAGAGCTCCAGTTACTGCTGTAAGCTGAGCGCCAGTTTGTTCTGCTAGCCGACCGCTAGTTAGGGCTGTAAGATGAGCTCTAACTAGTGCTGCTAGCCGACCGCTAGTTAGTGCAGTAAGCAGAGCGCCAGTTAGTTCTGTTAGCCGACCGCTGGTTAGTGCTGTAAGATGAGCTCCGGTTAGTGCTGCTAGCCGACTGCTAGTTAGTGCAGTAAGCTAGGCGCGCGTTAGTGCTTCTATCTGACCGCTAGTTAATGCTGTAAGCTAAGCGCCAGTTAGTGCTGCTGGCCGACCGCTAGTTATTGATGCAAGCTGAGCGCCAGTTAGTGCTGCTAGCCGACCGCTAGTTAGAGCTATAAGATGAGCTCCAGTTAGTGCTGCTAGCCGACTGCAAGTTGGTGCTGTAAGCTAAGCGCCAGTTAGTGCTGCTAGCCGACCGCTAGTTAGTGCTGTAAGCTGAGCGACAGATAGTTCTGTTTGATAAGCTCCAGTTAGTGCTGCTAGCCGACCGATAGTTAGTGCTGTAAGCTAAACGCCAGTTAGTGCTGCTAGCCAATCGCTTGTTAGTGCTGTAAGCTGAGCGCCAAATAGTTCTGTTAGATAATTTCCAGTTAGTGCTGCTAACCGACCGCTAGTTAGTGCTGTAAGCTAAGCGCCAGTTAGTGCTGCTAGCCGACCGCTAGTTTGATTAGGAAGCCAAGCGCCAGTTAGTGCTGCTAGCCGACCGCTAATTAGTGCTGTATGCTGAGCGCAAGATAGTTCAGTAAGCTGAGCGCCAGTTAGTGCTGCTAGCCGACCGCTAAATAGTACTCTAAGCTGGGCGACAGTTAGCGCTGCTAGTCGACCGCTTGTTAGTGCAGTAAGCTAGGCGCCAGTTAGAACTGCTAGCCGACCGCTAGTTAGTTGTGTGAGCTAAACGAGAGTTAGTTCTGCTAGCCGACTGCTAGTTAGTGCTGTAAGCTGAGCGCCAGTTAGTGCTGCTAACCGACCGCTAGTTAGGGCTGTAAGCTTAGCGCCAGATAAATCTGTAAGCTGAGCGCCAGTTAGTGCTGCTAGCCGACCGCTAGTTAGTGCTGTATGCTGAGCGCCAGATAGTTCTGTTTGATGATTCCCAGTTAGTGTTGCTAGCCGACCGCTAGTTAGTGCTGTGAGCTGAGCGCCAGTTAAGGCTGCTAGCCGGCCGCTGGTTAGTGCTGTAAGCTGAGTGCCAGATAGTTCTGTAAGCTGAGCCCCAGCTAGTGCTGACAGCCGCCCGCTAGTTACTAATGTGTAAGCTGAGCGCTAAATTGGTCACCAAGCCAGCTGCTAGTTAGTGCTGTAAGCTGAGCGCCAGATATTTCTGTTAAATGAGCTCCAGTTAGTGCTGCTAACCAACCTCTAGTTAGTGCTGTGAGGTAAGCGCCAGTTAGTGCTGCTAGCTGACCGCTAGTTAGTGCTGTAAGCTGAGCGCCAGATAGTTCTGTAAGATGAGCTCTAGTTAGTGCTGCTAACCGACCGCTAGTTAGTGTTGTAAGCTAAACGTCAGTTAGTGTTGCTAGCTGACCGCTAGTTACAGTTGTGGAAGCTGAGCGCCAGATAGTGCGGCTACCCGACCGCTAGTTACAGCTGTATAAGCTGAGCGCTAGTTAGTGCTGCTAGTCGACCGCTAGTTAGTGCTGCAAGCTGAGTGCCAGATAGTTCTGTAAGCAGAGCGCCAGTTAGGTCTGCTAGCCGACCGCTTGTTAGGGCTGTGAGATGAGCTCCAGTTAGTGCTGCTAGCCGACCGCTAGTTAGTGCAGTAAGCTAGGCGCCAGTTAGGGCTGTTAGCCGACCGCTAGTTAGTGGTGTAAGCTAAGCGACAGTTAGTGCTGCTAGTCGACCGCTAGTAAGTGCTGTAAGCTTAGCGCTAGATAGTTCTGTTAGATGAGCTCCAGTTAGTGCTGCTAGCCGACCGCTGGTTATTGCCGTAAGCTAAGCGTTAGTTAGGGCTGCCAGCCAAACGCTAGTTATTGCTATAAGCTAAGCGCAAGTTAGTGCTGCTAACCGACCGCTAGTTATTGCTGTAAGCTAAGCGCCGGATAGTTCTCTGAGCTGAGCGCCAGTTAGTGCTGCTAGCCGACCGCTAGTTAGTAATGTAAGCTGGGCGCCAGTTAGTGCTGCTACCCGACCACTAGTTAGTGCTGTGAGCTGAGCGCCAGAAAGTTCTGTAAGCTGAGCGCCAGTTAGTGCTGCTAGTCGACCGCTGGTTAGTGCTGTAATCTGAGCGCCAGATAGTTCTGTTAGAAGAGCTCCAATCAGTGCTGCTAGCCGACCGCTAGTTAGTACAGTAAGCTAGGCGCCAGTTGGAACTGCTAGCCGACCGCTAGTTAGTGGTGTAAGCTAAGGTACAGTTAGTGCTGCTATCCGACTGATAGTTATTGCTGTAAGCTGAGCGCCAGTTAGTGCTGTAAGCTGAGCGCCAGTTAGTGCTGCTAGAAGACCAATAGTTAGTGCTGTAAGCTGAGCGCCACATAGATCTGTTGGATGACTTCAAGTTAGTGCTGCTGACAGACTGCTAGTTAGTGTTGTAAGCTAAGCGCCAGTTATTGCTGCTAGCCGACCGCTTGTCTGAGCTGTGAGCTTAGCGCCAGTTAATGCTTCTAGCCGACTGCTAGTTAGTGGAGTAAGCTAAGCGACAGTTAGTGCTTCTACCCGACCGCTAGTTAGGGCTGTAAGCTAAGTGCCAGTTAGTTCCGTTAGATGAGCTCAAGTTAGTGCTGTAAGCTGAGCGACAGTTTGTTCTGCTAGCCGACCGCTAGTCAGTGCTGTAATATGTGCTCCAGATAGGGCTGCTAGCCGACCGCTAGTTAGTGCAGTAAGCTGAGTGCCAGTTAGTGCTCCTAGCCTCCACTAATTAGTGCTGCAAGGTGAGCGCCAGTTATTGCTGCTAGCTGACCGCTAGTTATTGCTGTAAGCTAAGCGCCAGTTATTGCAGCTAGCCGACCGCTAGTTAGTGCTGTAAGCTAAGCACCAGTAAGTGCTGTTATCCGACCGCTAGTTAAAGCTGTAAGCTGAGCGCGAGATAGTTCTGTAAGCTGAGCGCCAGTTAATGCTTCTAGCCGACTGCTAGTTAGTGGAGTAAGCAAAGCGACAGTTAGTGCTGCTACCCGACCGCTAGTTAGGGCTGTAAGCTAAGTGCCAGTTAGTACCGTTGGATGAGCTCAAGTTAGTGCTGTAAGCTGAGCGACAGTTTGTTCTGCTAGCCGACCGCTAGTCAGTGCTGTAATATGTGCTCCAGATAGGGCTGCTAGCCGACCGCTAGTTAGTGCTGTAAGCTAAGCGCAAGTTATTGCTGCAAGCCGACCGTTACAGTCAATGCAGTAAGCTGAGCGCCAGATAGTTCTGTTAGATGAGCTCCTGTTAGTGCTGTAAGCTGAGAGCCAGTTTGTTATGCTAGCCAACCGCTAGTTAGTGCAGTAAGCTGAGCGACAGTTAGTGCTGCCAGCCGATCGCTAGTTATTGCTGGAAGCTAAGCGCCAGTTATTGCAGCTAGCCGACCGCTAGTTAGTGCTGTAAGCTAAGCACCAATAAGTGCTGTTATCCGACCGCTAGTTAAAGCTGTAAGCTGAGCGCGAGATAGTTCTGTAAGCTGAGCGCCAGTTAATGCTGATAGCCGACTGCTAGTTAGTGCTGTAAGCTAAGTGCCAGAAAGTTCTGTTAGATGAGCTCCAGTTAGTGATGCTAGCCGACCGCTAGTTATTGCTGTAAGCTAAGCGCCAGTTATTGCTGCTAGCTGACTGCTAAATAGTGCTGTAAGCTGAGCGCAAGTTAGTGCTGCTAGCCGACCGCTAGTTAGTGCTGTAAGCTTAGCGCCAAATAGATATGCGAGCCCGCCGCTAGTTAGTGCTGTAATCTGAGAGCCAGATTGTTCTGTTTGATGAGCTTCAGTTAGTGCTGCTAACCGACCGCTAATTAGTGCTGTAAGCTAAGCGCCAGTTAGTGCTGATAGCCGACCGCATGTTAGTGATACAAGCTGAGCGCCAGATAGTTCTGTTGAGTGAGCTCCAGTTAGTGCTGTAAGCTGAGCGCCAGTTAGTGCTGCTAGCCGACCGCTAGTTAGGGCTGTGTAAGCTGAGTGCCAGTTAGTGCTGCTAGCCGACCGCTAGTTAGTGTTGTGTAAGATGAGCGCCAGATAGTTTTGTAAGATGAGCGCCAGTTAGTGCTGCTAGCCGACTGCTAGTTCCTGCTGCGTAAGCTGAGCGCCAGTTAGTGCTGCTAGCCGACTTCTAGTTAGTACCGTGTAAGCTGAGCGCCAGTTATTGCTGCTAGCTGACCGCTAGTTAGTGCAGTAAGCTAGGCGCCATTTAGTGCTGCTAGTCGACCGCTAGTTAGTGCTGTAAGCAAAGCGCCAGCTTGTGCTGCTAGCCGACCGCTAGTTAGTGCTGTGAGCTGAGTGTTAGATAGTTTTGTTAGATGAGCTCCAGTTTGTGCTGCTAATCGACCGCTAGTTAGTGCTGTAAGCTGAACGCCAGTTAGGGCTGCTAGCCGTCTCCTAGTTAGTGTTTGTGAGCTAAGCGCCTATTAGTGTTGCTAGCCGACCGCTAGTTAGTGCTGTAAGCTAAGCGCCATTTAGTGCTGCAAGCTGAACGTTAGTTAGTGCTGTAAGCTGAGTGCCAGATGGTTCTGTTAGATGAGCTCCAGTTGGTGCTGCTAACCGACAGCTAGTTATTGCTGTGAGCTAAGCGCCAGTTTGTGCTGCTAGCCGACCGCTAGTTAGTGCTGTAAGCTGAGCGCCAGTTAGTGCTGCTAGCCGACCGCTAGTTAGTGCTGTAAGATGAGCTCCAGCTAGTGCTGCTAACCGACCGCTAGTTAGTGCTGTAAGCTAAGCGCCAGTTAGTGCTGCTAGCTGACCGCTAGTTAGTGCTGTAAGCTGAGCGTTAGATAGCTCTGTTAGATGAGCTTCATTTAATGCTGCTAGTCGACAGCTAGTTAGTGCTGTAAGCTGAGCGCCAGTTATTGCTTCTAGCCGACCGCTAGTTGGTTCTGTAAGCTAAGCTCCAAATAGTACTGCAGGCCCACCGCTAGTCGATGCTGTAAGCTGAGCGTCAGATAGTTCTCTTAGGTGAGCTCCAGTTAGTGTTGCTAACCGACTGCTAGTTAATGCTTCAAGCTGAGCGACAGTTAGTGCTGCTAGCCGACCGCTAGTTAGTGCTGTCAAGCTAAGCGCCAGTTTGTGCTGCTAGCCTACCGCTAGTTAGTGCTGTAAGTTGAGCGTCAGTTAGTGCTACTAGTAGTCCGCTAGTTAGTGCTGTAAGATGAGCTCCAATTAGTGCCGCTAGCCGACCGCTAGTTAGTGCAGTAAGCTATGCGCCAAATAGTGCTGCTAGCCGACCGCTAGTTAGTGGTGTAAGCTAAGTGCCAGCTATTGCTGCTAGCCGACCGCTATTTAGTGCTGTAGGCTAAGCACCAGTTAGTGCTGCTAGCCGACCGCTAGTTAATGCTGAAAGCTGAGTGCCAGATAGTTCTGTTGGATGAGCTCCAGTTAGTGCTGCTAACCGATCGCTAGTTAGTGCTGTAAGCTAAGCGCCAGTTAGTGCTGCTAGCCGACGGTTAGTTAGCGCTGTAAGCTAAGAGCCAGTACGTACCACTACTCGACCGCTTGTTAGTGCTGTAAGCTAAGCACCAGTAAGTGCTGCTAGCCGACCGCTAGTTAGTGTTGTGAATTGAACGCAAGATAGTTCGTTTAGATGAGCTCTAGTTAGTGCTGCTAACCAACCGCTAGCTTGTTCTGTAAGCTAAGCTGACCGCTAGTTACTGATGTAAGCTGAGCGCCAGATAGTTCTGTAAGCTGAGCGTCAGTTAGTGCTGTTAGTCGACCGCTAGTTAGTGTTTTAAGCTAAGTGTCAGATAGTTCTGTTAGATGAGCTCCAGTTAGTGCTGCTAGCCGACCGCTGGTTAGTGCGTTAAGCTAAGCGCCAGTTAGTGCTGCTAGTCAACCGCTAGTTTGTGCTGTAAGCTAAGCGCTAGTTAGTGCAGCTAGCCGACCGCTACTTAGTGCTGTAAGCTGAGCGTCAGATAGTTCTGTTAAGTGAGCTCCAGTTAGTGTTGCTAACCGACTACTAGTTAATGCTTCAAGCTGAGCGACAGTTAGTGCTGCTAGCCGACCGCTAGTTAGTGCTGTCAAGCTGAGCGCCAGATAGTTCTGTAAGCTGAGCGCCAGTTAGTGCTGCTAGCCGACCGCTAGTTAGTGCTGTGAACTGAGCACCAGATAGTACTGTACGCTAAGCGTCAGTTAGTTTTGCTAGCCGACCGCTAGTTAGTGCTGTAAGCTGGGCGCCAGTTTGTGCTGCTAGCCTACCGCTAGTTAGTGCTGTAAGTTGAGCGTCAGTTAGGGCTACTAGTCGTCCGCTAGTTAGTGCTGTAAGATGAGCTCCAATTAGTGCCGCTAGCCGACCGCTAGTTAGTGCAGTATGCTAGGCGCCAATTAGTGCTGCTAGCCGACCGCTGGTTAGTGGTGTAAGCTAAGCGCCAGCTATTGCTGCTAGCCGACCGCTATTTAGTGCTGTAGGCTAAGCACCAGTTAGTGCTGCTAGCCAACCGCTAGTTAATGCTGTAAGCTGAGTGCCAGATAGTTCTGTTGGATGAGCTCCAGTTAGTGGTGCTAACCGACCGCTAGTTAGTGCTGTAAGCTAAGCGCCAGTTAGTGCTGCTAGCCGACTGCTAGTTAGTGCTGTAAGCTAAGAGCCAGTTCGTACCACTACCCGACCGCTTGTTAGTGCTGTGAGCTAAGCACCAGTTAAAGCTGCTAGCCGACCGCTAGTTAGTGTTGTGAATTGAACGCAAGATAGTTCGTTTAGATGAGCTCTAGTTAGTGCTGCTAACCAACCGCTAGCTTGTTCTGTGAGCTAAGCTGACCGCTAGTTACTGATGTAAGCTGAGCGCTAGATAGTTCTGTAAGCTGAGCGTCAGTTAGTGCTGTTAGTCGACCGCTAGTTAGTATTTTAAGCTAAGTGTCAGATGGTTCTGTTAGATGAGCTCCAGTTAGTGCTGCTAGCCGACCGCTAGTTAGTGCGTTAAGCTAAGCGCCAGTTAGTTCTGCAAGCCGAGCGCTAGTTAGTGCTTTAAGCTGAACGCCAGATAGTTTTGTTAGTTGAGCTCCAGTTAGTGGTGCTGCTAGCCGACCGCTAGTTAGTGCTGTAAGTTGAGCGCCAGTTAGGGCTGCTAGTCGTCCGCTAGTTAGTGTTGTAAGCTTAGCGCCAGTTAGTGCTGCTAGCCGACCGCTAGTTAGTGCTTTATGCTGAGCGCCAGATAGTTCTGTTAGATGAGCTCTAGTTAGTGCTGCTAGCTGACCGCTAGTTATCACTGCAAGATAAGCGCACGTTAGTGCTGCAAGTTGACCGCTAGTTGTTGCCGTAAGCTGAGCGCCAGATAGTTCCTCTAGCCGACCGCTTATTAGTGCTGTAAGCTGAGCACCAGTTGTGCTGTTAGCCGTCCGCTAGTTAGTGCTGTAAGCTGAGCACCAGTTAGTGCAGCTCGCCGACTGCTAGTTAGTGCTGTAAGATGAGCTCCAGTTAGTGCTGCTAGCTGACCGCTAGTATGTGTTGTAAGCTGAGTGCCAGTTAGTGCTGCTAGCCGACCACTTTTAAGTGCTGTAAGCTAAGCACCAGATAGTGCTGCTAGCCGACCACTAGTTAGTGTTGAGAGCTGAACGCCAGATAGTTCTGTCAGATGAGCTCCTGTTAGTGCTGCTAACCGACCGCTAGTTAGGTCTGTAAGTTGAATGCCAGTTAGTTCTGTTAGATGAGCTCCAGTTAGTGTTGCTAACCGACCGCTAGTTAGGTCTGTAAGTTAAATGCCAGTTAGTTCTGTTAGATGAGCTCCAGTTAGTGGTAAAAGCTAAGCGCCAGTTAGTACTGCTAGCCGAACGCTAGTTTGTGCTCTAAGCTAAACTCCAGTTAGTTCTGCTAGCCGACCGCTAGTTAGTGCTGTAGGCTGAGCGCCAGATAGTTCTGCGAGCTGAGCGCCAGTTAGTGCTGCCAGCCAACTGCTAGTTAGTGGTCTAAGCTATGCGCCAGTAAGTGCTGCAAGCCGACGGCTAGTTAGTGCTGTAAGCTGATCGCCAAATAGTTCTGCAAACCCGTCGCTAGTTAGTTAGTGCTGTAAGCTGAGCGCCAGATAGTTCTGTTAGATGAGCTCCAGTTAGTGTTGCTAACCGACCGCTAGTTAGTGCTGAAAGCTAAGTCCAGTTAGTACCGCTAGCCGACCACTAGTTAGTGCTGTTAGCCGAGCGCCAGATAAATCTGTTAGATGAGCTCCAGTAGTACTGCTAGACGACCGCAAGTGAATGCTGTGGGCTGAGCGCCAGTTAGGGCCGCTAGCTGACCGCTAGTTTGTGCTGTAAGCTGAGCGATAGAAAGTTCTGTTAGATGAGCTCCAGTTAGTGCTGCTAGCCGACCGCAAGTCAGTGCTGTAAGCTAAGCGCCAGTTAGTGCTGCTAGCCGACCGCTAGTTAGTTGTGTGTAAGCTGAGTGCCAGTTAGTGCTGCTAGCCGACCGCTAGGTAGTGCTGTGTAAGCTGAGCGCCTGATAGTTCTGTAAGCTGAGCGCCAGTTAATGCTGCTAACCGTCCGCCAGTTAGTGCTGTAAGCTGAGCGCCAGATGGTTCTGTACGCTGAGCGCCAGTTAGTTCTGCTAGCCGACCGCTTGTTAGTGCTCTAAGCTGAGCGCCAGTTAGTACTGCTAACTGACCGGTAGTTAGTGCTGTAAGCTAAGCGCCAGTTAGTGCTGCTAGCCGACCGCTAGTTAGTGCTGTTTAAGCTGAGTGCCAGTTAGTGCTGCTAGCCGACCGCGAGTTAGTGTTGTAAGCTAAGTGCCAGTTAGCGCTGCAAGCCGACCGCTATAGTCAATGCTGTAAGCTGAGCGCCAAATAGTTCTGTTAGATGAGCTCCAGTTAGAGCTGTAAGCTGAGAGACAGTTTGTTTTGCTAGCTAACCGCTAGTTAGTGCAGTAAGCTGAGCGCCAGTTAGTGCTGCTAGCCGATCGCTAGTTATTGCTGTAAGCTAAGCGCCAGTTAATGCAGCTAGCCGACCGCTAGTTAGTGCTGTAAGCTAAGCACCAGTTAGTGCTGTTATCCGACCGCTAGTTAAAGCTGTAAGCTGAGCGCGAGATAGTTTTGTAAGCTGAGCGCCAGTTAATGCTGATAGCCGACTGCTAGTTAGTGCTGTAAGCTAAGTGCCAGAAAGTTCTGTTAGATGAGCTCCAGTTAGTGATGCTAGCCGACCGCTAGTTATTGCTGTAAGCTAAGCGCCAGTTATTGCTGCTAGCCGACTTCTAAATAGTGCTGTAAGCTGAGCGCCAGTTAGTGCTGCTAGCCGACCGCTAGTTAGTGCTGTAAGCTGAGCGCCAATTAGATCTGCGAGCCCGCCGCTAGTTTCCGCTGTAAGCTGAGCGCCAGATAGTTTTGTTTGATGAGCTCCTGCTAGTGCTGCTAACTGATCGCCAATTAGTGCTGTAAGCTAAGCGCCAGTTAGTCCTGATAACCGACCGCTAGTTAGTGATGTAAGCTGAGCGCCAGATAGTTCTGTTGAGTGAGCTCCAGTTAGTGCTGCTAGCCGACCGCTTGTTCCTGCTGCGTAAGCTGTTTGCTATTTAGTGCTGCAAGCCAACCGCTAGTTAGTGCTGTGTAAGCTGAGTGCCAGTTAGTGCTGCTAGCCGGCTTCTAGTTAGTGTTGTGTAAGATGAGCGCCAGATAGCTTTGTAAGATGAGTGCCAGTTAGTGCTGCTAGCCGACTGCTAGTTCCTGCTGCGTAAGCTGAGCGCCAGTTAGTGCTGGTAGCCGACCGCTAGTTAGTGCTGATAGCCGACCGCTAGTTTGTGCTGTAAGCTAAGCGCCAGTCAGCGCTGCTAGCCAACCGCTAGTTAGTGCTGAAGCTGAGGGCAAGATAGTTCTGTAAGGTGAGCGCCAGTTAGTGCTGCTAGCCGACCGCTAGTTAGTGTTGTAAGCTGAGCGCCAAATAGTTCTGCAAGCCCGCCGCTAGTTAGTGCTGTAAGCTGAGCGCCGGATAGTTCTTTCAGATGAGCTCCAGTTAGTGCTGCTAACCGACCGCTAGTTAGTGCTGTAAGCTTTGCGCCAGTTAGTATTGCTAGCCGACCGCTTATTAGTGCTGTAAGCTGAGTGCCAGATGGTTATGTTAGAGGAGCTCCAGTTAATTCAGCTAGCCGATCCCTAGTTAGTGCTGTAAACTGAGCGCCAGTTTTGGGCTTTTAGTCGTCCGCTAGTTAGTGCTGGATAAGCTGAGTACCAGTTAGTGCTGCTAGCCGACCGCTAGTTACTGCTGTGTAAGCTGAGCGCCAGATAGTTCTGTGAGCAGAGCGCCAGTTAGTTCTGCTAGCCGACCGCTAGTTAGTGGTGTAAGCTAAGCGACAGTTAGTGCTGCTAGCTGACCGCTAGTTAGTGCTGCAAGCTAAGTGCCAGTTAGTTCTGTTACAAGAGCTCCAGTTAGTGCTGTAAGCTGAGCGATAGTTTGTTCTGCTAGCCAACCGCTAGTTTGTGCTGTAAGATGAGCTCCAACTAGTGCTGCTAGCCGACCGCAAGTTAGTACAGTAAGCAGAGCGCCATTTAGTTCTGCTAGCCGACCGCTGGTTAGTGCTGTAAGATGAGCTCCAGTTAGTGCTGCTAGCCGACTGCTAGTTAGTGCAGTAAGTTAGGCGCGCGTTAGTGCTTCTAGCCGACCGCTAGTAAGTGGTGTAAGCTAAACGCCAGTTAGTGCTGCTAGCCGACCGCTAGTTAGTGCTATACGATGAGCTACAGATAGTGCTGCTAGCCGACTGCTAGTTAGTGCTGTAAGCTAAGCGTCAGTTAGTGCTGCTAGCCGACCGCTAGTTAGAGCTGTAAGCTGAGCGCCAGATAGTTCTGTTAGATAAGATCCAGTTAGTGCTGCTAGCCGACCGATAGTTAGTGCTGTAAGCTAAACGCCAGTTAGTGCTGCTAGCCAATCGCTTGTTAGTGCTGTAAGCTGAGCGCATAATAGTTCTGTTAGATAATTTCCAGTTAGTGCTGCTAACCGACCGCTTGTTAGTGCTGTAAGCTAAGCGCCAGTTAGTGCTGCTAGCCGACCGCTAGTTTGATTTGTAAGCCAAGCGCCAGTTAGTGCTGCTAGCCGAACGCTAATTAGTGCTGTATGCTGAGCACAAGATAGTTCAGTAAGCTGAGCGCCAGTTAGTGCTGTTAGCCGACCGCTAGTTAGTGATGTTAACTGAGCGCCAGTTAGCGCTGCTAGCCGACCGCTAAATAGTGCTGTAAGCTGGGCGACAGTTAGCGCTGCTAGTCGACCGCATGTTTGTGCAGTAAGCTAGGCGCCAGTTAGAACTGCTAGCCGACCGCTAGTTAGTTGTGTGAGCTAAGCGAGAGTTAGTTCTGCTAGCCGACTGTTAGTTAGTGCTGTAAGCTGAGCGCCAGTTAGTGCTGCTAGCCGACCGCTAGTTAGGGGCGTAAGCTTAGCGCCAGATAGTTTTGTAAGCTGAGCGCCAGTTAGTGCTGCTAGCCGACCGCTGGTTAGTGCTATATGCTGAGCGCCAGATAGTTCTGTTTGATGATTCCCAGTTAGTGTTGCTAGCCGACCGCTAGTTAGTGCTGTGAGCTGAGCGCCAGTTAGTGCTGCTAGCCGGCCGCTGGTTAGTGCTGTAAGCTGAGCGCCAGATATTTCTGTAAGCTGAGCCCCAGTTAGAGCTGCCAGCCGCCCGCTAGTTACTAATGTGTAAGCTGAGCGCTAAATAGGTCACCAAGCCTACTGCTAGTTAGTGCTGTAAGCTGAGCGCCAGATATTTCTGGTAAATGAGCTCCAGTTAGTGCTGCTAACCGACCTCTAGTTAGTGCTGTGAGGTAAGCGCCAGTTAGTGCTGCTAGCTGACCGCTAGTTAGTGCTGTAAGCTGAGCGCCAGATAGTTCTGTTAGATGAGTTCTAGTTAGAGCTGCTAACCGACCGCTAGTTAGTGTTGTAAGCTAAGCGTGGGTTAGTGTTGCTAGCTGACCGCTAGTTACTGTTGTGGAAGCTGAGCGCCAGATAGTGCGGCTACCCGACCGCTAGTTACAGCTGTATAAGCTGAGCGCTAGTTAGTGCTGCTAGCCGACCGCTAGTTAGTGCTGCATGCTGAGTGTCAGATAGTTCTGTAAGCAGAGCGCCAGTTAGGTTTGCTAGCCGACCGCTTGTTAGGGCTGTGAGATGAGCTCCAGTTAGTGCTGCTAGCCGACCGCTAGTTAGTGCAGTAAGCTAGGCGCCAGTTAGTGCTGTTAGCCGACCGCTAGTTAGTGGTGTAAGCTAAGCGACAGTTAGTGCTGCTAGCCGACCGCTAGTTAGTGGTGTAAGCTAAGTGCCAGTTATTGCTGTTCGCCGGCCGCTAGTCAGTGCTGTAAGCTGAGTGCCAGATGTTCTGTTAGATGAGCGCCAGTTAGTGCGGCTAACTGACCGTTAGTTATTGCTGTAAGCGAGCGCCAGTTAGTGCTGCTAGCCGACCGCTAGTTCGTGCTATAAGATGAGCTCCAGTCAGTGCTGCTAGCTGACCGCTAGTTAGTGCTGTAAGCTGAGCGCCAGATAGTTCTTCAAGCTGAGCGCCAGTTAGTGCTGCTAGCCGACCGATAGTTACTGCTGTGTAAGCTGAGCACCAGTTAGTGCTGCTAGTCGACCGCTAGTAAGTGCTGTAAGCTTAGCGCAAGATAGTTCTGTTAGATGAGCTCCAGTTAGTTCTGCTAGCCGACCGCTGGTTATTGCCGTAAGCTAAAAGTTAGTTAGGGCTGCCAGCCGAACGCTAGTTATTGCTGTAAGCTAAGCACCAGTTAGTGCTGCTACCCGACCGCTTGTTATTGCTGTAAGCTGAGCGCCAGATAGTTCTGTGAGCTGAGCGCCAGTTAGTGCTGCTAGCCGACCGCTAGTTAGTAATGTAAGCTGAGCGCCAGTTAGTGCTGATATCCGACCGCTAGTTAGTGCTGTAAGCTGAGCGCCAGATAGTTCTGTAAGCTGAGCTCCAGTTAGTGCTGCTAGTCGACCGATAGTTCCTGCTGTGTAAGCTGAGCGCCAGTTAGTGCAGCTATCCGACAGCTAGTTAGTGCTGTCAACTGAGCGCCAGTTAGCGGTGCTAGCCGACCGCTAGTTGGTGCTGTAAGCTGAGTGCCAGTTAGTGCTGCTAGCCGACCGCTAGTTAGTGCTTTAAGATGAGCTCCAGTTAGTGCTGCTAGCCGACCGCTAGTCAGTGCAGTAAGCCAGGCGCCAGTTAGAACTGCTAGCCGACCGCTAGTTAGTGGTGTAAGCTAAGGGACAGTTAGTGCTGCTATCCGACTGCTAGTTATTGCTGTAAGCTGAGCGCTAGTTAGTGCTGCTAGCCGACCGCTTGTTAGTGCTGTAAGCTGAGTGCCAGATAGTTCTGTAAGCTGAGCGCCAGTTAGTGCTGCTAGTAGACCGCTAGTTAGTGCTGTAATCAGAGCGCCAGATAGTTCTGTTAGATGAGCTCCAGTTAGTGCTGTAAGCTGAATGCCAGTTAGTGTTGCTAGCCAACCGATAGTTAGTGCTGTAAGCTGAGCGCCACATAGTTCTGGTGGATGACTTCCAGTTAGTGCTGCTAACCGACCGCTAGTTAGTGTTGTAAGCTAAGCGCCAGTTAGTGCAGGTAGCCGACCGCTAGTTAATGCTGTAAGCTGAGCGCCAGATATTTCCGTTAGATGAGCTCCAGTTAATGCTGTCAACTGAGCGCCATTTTTTTCTGCTGGCTAACCGCTAGTTAGTGGTGTAAGCTGAGCGCCAGATAGTTCTGTTAGATGAGCTCCAGTTAGTGCTTCTAACCGACCGCTAGTTAGTGCTATAAGCTGAGCGCCAGATAGTTCTGTTAGATGAGCTCCAGTTAGTGCTGTAAGCTGAGTGCCAGTTAGTGTTGCTAGCGGACCGCTAGTTAGAGCAGTGAGCTGAGCGCCAGTTAGTGCTGCTAGCCGACCGCTTGTCAGTGCTGTAAGCTAAGCGCCAGTCAGTGCTGGTAGCCGACCGCTAGTTGGTGTTGCAAGCAGAGCGTCAGATAGTTCTTTTAGATGAGCTCCAGTTAGTGCTGCTAGCCCACCGCTAGTTAGTGCTGTAAGCTAGGAGCCAGTTTGTGCTGCTAGCCGACCGCTTGTTTGTGCTATAAGCTAAGCACCAGTTAGTGCTGCTAGCCGACCGCTAGTAGGTGCTGTAAGCTGAGCGCCAGATAGTTCTGTTAGATGAGCTCCAGTTAGTGCTGCTAGCCGATCGATAGTTAGAACTGTATGCTGAGCGCCAGTTAGTTCTACTAGCCGACCGCTTATTAGTGCTATTAGCTGAATGCCAGCTAGTGCTGCTAGCCGACCACTAGTTAGTTCTGTATGCTTAGCTCCAGTTAGTACTGCGAGCTGACCGATAGTTAGTGCTGTAAGCTGAGCGCCAGATAGTTCTGTTAAATGAGCTCCAGTTAGTGTTGCTAGCCGACCGCTAGTTAGTGCTGTGAGCTGAGCGCTAGTTAGTGCTGCTAGCCGGCCGCTAGTTAGTGCTGTAAGCCTAGCGTCAGATATTTCTGTTAGATACGCTCCATTTAGTTCTGCTATCCGACCGCTAGTTAGTGCTGTGAGCTAAGCGCCATTTAGTGTGCTAGCCGACCGCTAGTTAGTGCTGTAATCTGAGCGCCAGATAGTTCTGTTAGATGATCTCTAGTTAGTGCGTCTAACCGACCGCTAGTTAGTGTTGTAAGCTAAGCGTCAGTTAGTGCTGCTAGCCGACCGCTAGTTACTGTTGTGTAAGCTGAGCGCCAGTTAGTGCGGCTACCCGACCGCTAGTTAGAGCTGTATAAGCTGAGCGCCAGTTAGTGCAGCTAGCCGACCGCTAGTTAGTGGTGTAAGCTAAGCGACAGTTAGTGCTGCTAGCCGACCGCTAGTTAGTGCTGTGAGCTGAGCGCCAGGTAATGCTGTAAGCTGAGCGCTAGATAGTTCTGTTAGATGAGCTCCAGTTAGTGCGCCTAGCCGACCGCTAACTACTGCTGTAAGCTGAGCGCCAGTTGGTGCTGCTAGCTGACCTCTAGTTAATTCTGTAAGCTGAGCGCTAGATGGTTCTGCCAGAAGAGCTCCAGTTAGTGCTGCTAGCCGACCGCAAAATAATGCTGTAAGCTGAGCGCCAGTTAGTGCTGCTAGCTGAACGCTAGTTAGTGCTGTGTAAGCTGAGCGCCAGTTAGTGCTGCTAGCCGACCGCTAGTTAGTGCTGTAAGCTGAGCGCCAGATAGTTCTGTTAGATGAGCTCCAGTTAGTGCTGTCAACTGAGCGCCATTCTTTTCTGCTGGCTAACCGCTAGTTAGTGGTGTAAGCTGAGCGCCAGATAGTTCTGTTAGATGAGCTCCAGTTAGTGCTTCTAACCGACCGCTAGTTAGTGCTATAAGCTGAGCGCCACATAGTTCTTTTAGATGAGCTCCAGTTAGTGCTGTAAGCTGAGTGCCAGTTAGTGTTGCTAGCGGACCGCTAGTTAGAGCAGTGAGCTGAGCGCCAGTTAGTGCTGCTAGCCGACCGCTTGTTAGTACTGGAAGCCAAACGCCAGTTTTTTATCTGCTAGCTACCCGCTAGTTAGGGCTGTAAGCTGAGCGCCAGATAGTTCTGTTAGATGAGCTCCAGTTAGTGCTGCTAGCCGATCGATAGTTAAAACTGTATGCTGAGCGCCAGTTAGTTCTACTAGCCGACCGCTTATTAGTGCTATTAGCTGAATGCCAGCTAGTGCTGCTAGCCAACCACTAGTTAGTTCTGTATGCTTAGCTCCAGTTAGTACTGCTAGCTGACCGATAGTTAGTGCTGTAAGCTGAGCGCCAGATAGTTCTGTTATATGAGCTCCAGTTAGTGTTGCTAGCCGACCGCTAGTTAGTGTTGTGAGCTGAGCGCTAGTTAGTGCTGCTAGCCGGCCGCTGGTTAGTGCTGTAAGCCTAGCGCCAGATATTTCTGTTAGATAAGCTCTAGTTAGTTCTGCTATCCGACCGCTAGTTAGTGCTGTGAGCTAAGCGCCAGTTCGTGTGCTAGCCGACCGCTAGTTAGTGCTGTAATCTGAGCGCCAGATAGTTCTGTTAGATGATCTCTAGTTAGTGCGTCTAACCGACCGCTAGTTAGTGTTGTAAGCTAAGCGTCAGTTAGTGCTGATAGCCGACCGCTAGTTACTGTTGTGTAAGCTGAGCGCCAGTTAGTGCGGCTACCCGACCGCTAGTTAGAGCTGTATAAGCTGAGCGCCAGTTAGTTCAGCTAGCCGACCGCTAGTTAGTGGTGTAAGCTAAGCGACAGTTAGTGCTGCTAGCCGACCGCTAGTTAGTGCTGTGAGCTGAGCGCCAGGTAATGCTGTAAGCTGAGCGCTAGATAGTACTGTTAGATGTGCTCCAGTTAGTGCGCCTAGCCGACCGCTAACTACTGCTGTAAGCTGAGCGCCAGTTGGTGCTGCTAGCTGACCTCTAGTTAATGCTGTGTAAGCTGAGCGCCAGTTAGTGCTCCTAGCCGACCGCTAGTTAGTGCTGTAAGCTGAGCGCCAGATAGTTCTGTTAGATGAGCTCCAGTTAGTGCTGCTAGCCGATCGCTAGTTAGTGCTGTAAGCTAAGCGTTAGTTAGTGCTGCCAGCCGAATGCTAGTTTTTTTCTGTAAGCTAAGCGCCAGTTAGTGCTGCTACCCGACCGCTGGTTAGTGCTGTAAGCTGAGCGCCAGGTAGTTCTGTGAGCTAAGTGCCAGTTAGTGCTGCTAGCCGACCGCTAGTTAGTGCTGTAAGCTGAGCGCCAGTCAGTGCTGCTACCCGACTGCTAGTTAGTGCTGTAAGCTGAGCGCCAGATAGTGCTGCTAGCCAACCGCTAGTTAGTGCTATAAGATGAGATTCAGTTAGTGCGGCTTACCGACCGCTAGTTAGTGCTGTAAGCTATGTACCAGAGAGTTCTGTTAGATAAGCTCCAGTTAGTGCTGCTAGCCCACCGCTAGATAGTGCTGTCAGCTAAGCACCAGTTAGTGCTGCTAGCTGACCGGTAAATAGTGCTGTAAGCTGAGCGCCAGGTAGTGCTGCTAGCCGACCGCTAGTTAGTGCTGTAAGCTGAGCGCCAGATAGT
>SDVV010001069.1:0-27211 GCA_016164225.1 Gammarus roeselii | reverse complement strand
GCCGCGCTGACTTGTCTTGAGGCACGGCAGATCCGGCTTTGCCAAACGTACGACCTCTCTGAAGGCCTTCAGTTGCCGTCGGTTCATGGATACCTTTTAAGATACTGGACGATTTTTTCTCGGCAAGCATTGTTGCAATACACATTTCCATCTTTGATATCCTATCAGCATTGCAGTCACATCTACGAGGGACTTTGGCAAGGCTTAGTAACTCAGCTAGTGCCTGTTGAATCTTCTTAATTGCTTCAGTATGAGACGACATTTCAATTCTGACGTCACGGGTTTGGGCAATAATATGAGCTGCATCAATATTTCTCAAGTCAACAGAGGGGACTTAATCAATGTCAACTGCTGCAAATAGCGGAATACGCGGGTCATCTTCACTCATTAGACGTAGTATAGTCTTTAAAGCAGTCTCAGGCGCTGTCGAGGCACCTCGACGGGACGACAGTCTCTCTCCGCCACTAGATGGCGCTGTATCTGGAGCCTGGGGCTGAACATTTACATACAATTGCAAAGCCTCCTTTGCTGCCTCCGCACCGTATGTTGTCTTGGCTGTTGCAACCAGCTCGTCTATCGGAATGACGTTTCTTCTTGCTCTTAGAAAACATAGTACATCATTTACATGGACGTTATTCTCACCTTCACCTGCACTTCTGACATCCTTGCCTTTTGGTGCCATCTCTCACTCTGTTAGTGCTTCTGGTTTCAAGTTACACGCTCTGTAGGCGCTACCCTCTCGCCATTTTCACTTGGTATCCTGTGTCAAGAGTTCAGCTCACACACTGTTTTTCATTATTATCTTTATTGTTCAGAGATCATACGAGATTCAAAATGTGCACCATGATCTTATACACCACCTGTGCAATGCATCAGCACAAATATAATCACCACCCTCTGAACGGGTCACAAACTCTGGGAGCACAAAGCAGGCATTCCCTCTCACCACCACCAGGCCGGAAATCATACATGTCATACACCGTCGTGAAGGTCACAATAATGTGACTGCACACGGCGGAGTGGCACTTATGATCCATCAAAGCATACCTTACCACCTCCTCCCTCTGAGAACAGAACTCCAAGCTGTCGCAGTGAAGATATGTATCTCAAGACCTATTGCGGTGGTATTGATCTTCTCGTCACGTAACCACGACCTCATGGAGACACTAATGACCGATCTGCTTAATCGACTGCATCATCCCGTACTTCTTGGAGACTTCAACAGCTACCACAAAGTGTGGGGATGCGTGAGAACAGACCCCAGAGGAGTGATAATGGCCAACACCATAGACACTCCCAACCTGGTCCTTCTTAACGACGGACAACCCACACGGATCACCCTTGAAAGGGAAACAGCCATCGATTTATTAATCTGGTCCCGTACTTTAGCTCCCCAACTCGTTTGGGGAGTCTGCCTTCAACACATGACAGTGATCACAACCCAGCGATCATATCGCTCCTCACTAACCGACCAAACAATCCTAACGCACAAGAACTTCGATTCAACTACCGGAAGGCCAGCTGGTAGGAATACTCGACACAAGTCGCATGGGACGATGTGGAGGGCCTTCCCGAAGACATTTCAGAGCACGACCTTATCATACATCTACACGAAAAATTCCGAAGAGCAGCTACTGCATGCATTCCCCAATATGTACCCTCAACCTTTTTCCCAAAACCTTGGTGGTGCCCGGAGATACAAGAAGCAAGGGATAGGCGTGACAGGATGTGCGAGGCCTTCCGCCGCGCACGTTCCCCCAGGAACCGAGTAGCCTGGAAAAAGGAAGCTGCCGTGTTCCGCAAACTTAGCGTGGAGAAGAAGCGAGAAAGTTGGATCCAATTAGTTAATACAATCAATCGAAACACCCCTCTTTCTCAAGTAAGGGGAAAAATCAGACTTATCCAAGGTCGCCCCGAGCGACCTATCCACATACTGTCGGACGGAGACACTCTCTATTCTTCATACGCGGACATCGCGGACAAACTAGCTCAGAGTTTTAGCTAAATATCACAATCAACAAATTATACGGCTTCTTTCCAACAGGAAAAGATCCTAAGAGAAAGTGAGCAAATCGACTTCACTTCCACAAATGAAGAATTCTACAACAAACCTTTCTCCATCCACGAACTACAATATGCAATTGACCACACTCGTGAAACCTCACCTGGGTCGGACCGAGTGCACATCATGATCAAACACCTTCCTGACAACGCTCTCCAGCACCTACTAAATGTGTTCAAGGCGCTGTATTCAAATTCATTATTTCCCAACCAATGACGGGAATCCGTAATTATCCCGATACCCAAACCCGGAAAATGTCACAGCGACCCACATAACTATCGTCCCCTTGCCCTAACTAGCGTCCTATGTAAGACTATAGAAAGAATGATAAACTAACGCCTAGTCGACTACTTTGAAATGCATGCAGGCCTTGACAACATCCATTGCGGTGGCCGTAAGCGCCACTCCACAACGGACCACCTCGTACGATTAGAATCAGACATTAGACAGGCCTTCGTCCGAAGAGAACATGTGGTTTCCATACTTTTCGACGTTGAAAAAGCATACGACACTACGTGGAAATACGGGATCATGAAGGATCTCCACCGTATAGTTTTGAGAGGTCGGCTACCACTTTCCATCCACCAATTTCTACAAAATCGCACCTTCAGGGCAAGGTTGGTGATACTCAGTCTCCGTCATATCCGCAGGAAATGGGCGTTCCCAAGGGAAGCGTCCTCAGTGTCACTCTTTTTATCCTCAAAATCGATCAGTTAGCCGACATTCTTCCCAGAGACGGAAGACTGCTCTCATCACCTAAACCTAGTCGGGAACTGGGCTTCCCTAAACGGATTCCGATTCTCGCCCTCTACAACTAAAAGTATGCACTTCACCCCTTGTGTCCGGTTTACACCTGAAACCAGCCCTAACGCTGCACAACACCCCTCTATTATACGGAGAAAAATAAAATTCCTGGGTCTTGTGTGGGACCTTGAACTCACGTGGCGACCCCACATTGCAGCCCTGGTGACTCGATGCAAAAGGTCGACGTGACTTATCCAATCGGTAACATCCCTGAAGTTCGGTGCCGACATGGACACCGGAATGACGTTGTTCAGAGCAAAAATACGATCGCGCATGGACTACGGAGCCGTTATCTACGGATCTGCAGCCAAAACTACTCTCGACCATCGCAAACAATGCTTTGCGTATCACAACCGGCGCATTCCGCTCCACTCGGATCGAATCAATTAACGTGCTCGCGGACGAACTTCCCCTTCCGCTCCGGCGAGATAAACTTTCACTACAATACTATTTTAAGACTAGAAGTCTCATCAACAACACAGCAATCAGCCACATCACCAACATATCCGATAAGCGCCTTTTGCGGCTAAAAAGAATATATGCCCACCGTTTTCCCTACGTATGGACAACCTGCTGACCTCGCTAAACATCAATCGTAATGCTATTAAGCCTTCATTTTCCTACCGAATCCTTCAAATTAACACACCACCATGGATGATCAACCCACCACCGGTCAACCTAGACCAGCAAATCTACCCTAAAGCAACTACTCCAACCAACGCGTACCGGCAGGAATTCCTAAGACTACTCGAGGAAGAATATTTAGAGCACCGCCACATATACACTGACGGCTCAAAAACCGCGGACGGAGTGGGAGCCGCAGCTGTGTGCGGGGACACCCCACTCTCGACCACCCTCCCACAAGAGGCCTCCGTGTTCTCTGCGGAGCTTCGCGCACTCGAACTAGCCTTCTCTATCGCAAAAACGCGGCTTCCCAAATACCTCGTATTCTCAGACAGTCTGAGTGTCCTCACCCAGCTTAAAACACTGCACTATGAACATCCAGTTCTACGTAAAATGCAGCACGATCTCTTTGTGATGACCGAGACGGGTCAGGCATTGGAATTCTGCTGGATCCCCGGGCACGCGGGAATAAGAGGAAACGAACTTGCGGACTCGCTTGCTAAACTGGCATCTACTCACCAAAAACAATTTGTTGCAATATATTACCGGGACTGGTTTCCTATCATCAACACCCAAATAACATCCCGATGGGATAAAATGTAGCAACAGAGTGGACAAAAAATACTTTCAGTCAAACCCTCAGTCGGAGAAAGGGAAACAAAGTTTACCAACAGAAAAGACCAAGTGTTCATCAACCGCTTGTGCACGGGACACATGTGGATAACTCACAACCACCTGATGGATGTCGACGTAGGACCAAACGCGCCACCTTGCCCATATTGCCACCAAGTGGCTATCAGCGTGAAACACTTACTGATGGATTGCAACGCACTCGCGGCAGCCCGACGAGCGTTCCTAGATCCCCCGTACAACCTACAAAGCCTACTCACGGACACAACCTACCGTTAAAAGCTTATCGCTTTCGGAAAACACATCGGACTATACGAAGCTGTCTGAACCTCCAACACCTGTGCAAATGAGTTGGTCTCTCCACCCCATTACGCACAGAAATAACAACACATTTGTCGAAGATACGCATTAACTCTTTACTCTCTCGAACGCGCTAGTACGCGAATATGCCACAATTGAAATATATACTGACTTCATCTTGACATGACTAATATTTTCGCACGCGAGGCCGTGCGAACTTACCTGAATCAACGATGGTCGCACCCTACGAAGGAGCCTATTATGACTCACGATGAGGCTCTGGTGGAAATGAGGTTCAAATCAAATCAAATCGGTAGAGGGGATCCTCGTTCTGTACTGGTAATAAGCGTATTTAACGCCTTGAACCATCAGTATCGAACCTTTGCTATCCAGGAGCCTCTCATAGATCGATTTTGCGAGTTTTTAAAGCTCTTTCACTCATACATCCGCAAAGAAAAGAAGAGTCGTTTATTCGTTGGTCTTCTTCACGCTGCTGGTGGTGAGTATGTTGACTGCCCCCAGGTCATGAGTGAAACTTTTGCTGATGCATTTGCTTCCATTTTTGTTCTTGATGCTCCTCCTAATCCAGCTCCCAATCAGGTCTTTCATGGAGGGATGCCTGATCGTGTTGTCACTCATGCTCAGGTGCTTAGTGTGTTGTTGGCTCTAGACGCTTCGTCAGTAATGGGGCCCGATGGCTTACATCCTAAGCTTCTGAAGAGTTGTGGGGCGGGTGCACTGTCGGAGATTTTGTTAATTCTTTTTCAAATGTCATTACTTTGTGGAGTTCTTCCAGATTTGTGGCTGGAGTCAATTGAAATCCCCTTTGTTCAAGGGTAAGTCAAGGTATGATCCTCTGAACTACCGCCCTGTCAGTCTGACCTTTGTGTGCTGCAAGAGTTTGGAAAAGATTATCGTTTCTGGTCTGGTCGAGTTTTTTGACAGTAATGATATTTTCTCCCCTCACCAGTTTGGATTCCGGGAATTTTGGTCTATTGATGATGAGCTTCTCTTGGTTTATTCGGATGTTTCAGACTGGGTGGATGATGGCTTTGATGTGCTGCTCGATTTTTCAAAGGCATTCGATGTGGTTTCTCATGATGTGTTGATTCACAAGCTGAGGGAGGTAGAAGTTGGGCCAGTTTTGCTTGGCTGGATTCGTTCGTTTTTGGCTGGTCATTTGAAGGTTGCTGTTTGTGGGTGTTGTAGTGAGTCGAGAGAGGTGATTAGTGCTGTGCCGCAGGGTTCGGTGCTGGGCTCTGTGCTTTTTCTGATCTACGGTAATCACATAACAAATGGAGTGCTGTGTTCTTTTAAAGTGTGTTTGAGTGCGCGTGTGTGTAGTTGTGCGTGTTGGTGTGTATGTGTGTGTTTGTGTTAGTTTGTGTGTGTGTTTGTGTCTGTGTCTGTTTCTGTTTGTGTGTGTGTGTTTGTTTGTTTGTTTGTTTGGGAGTGTGTGTGTGTTTGTTTGTGTGTGTCTGTGTGTTTTTGTTTGTGTGTGTGTATTTGTTGGTATGTGTATTTTTTTGTGTGTGTGTTTGTTTGTGTGTGTTTGTTTGTGTGTGTGTGCGTGTTTGTTTGAGTGTGTGTGTGTGTTTGCATATGTTTGTGTGTGTTTTTTTTTGTGCGTTTATTTGTGTTTTTTTTATGCGTGTGTATGTGTGTTTGTTTGTGTGTGTTTGTGTGTGTGTGTGCGTGGGTTTGTTTATGTGAGTGTGTTTGTGTGTGTGGGTATCTGTCTGTCTTCTTCATATGCTTCTTTGTTGTACAGTGTGCTAATCTATAATTTATTTGCTTATTTTTTTGTTATTCATACTGATGGTTCATGTGATGGCCAATGATGCGCACTAATTTCAGTTCCTATACCTGTGTTAACATAGCTGTTCTCAATATTATACTGGCGCGCATGGCTGTGCTAGCCTTCCCCGGCTCTGCTGTTCCTCACTTGCTTGTAGCGCTGCTAGAGTGGGCTGCAAAGGTAAGAGGAGAGACAAAGCTAAGAGACTGGCTCAACAGTGTTATCCCCTTATTTGGACCACGGGCTGAACAGCGTTATCCCCTATTTGGACCACGGACTGAACAGCGTTATCCCCTTATTTATACCATGTGCTAAACAGCGTTATCCCTTATTTATACTAAATGCTAAACAGCATTATCCCTTAATTATATCATGTGCTTACCGTCATTTTCCCTTATTCATACCATTTGCTAAACAGTGTTATCCCTTATTTATACCATGTGCTAAGCAGTGTTAGCCGTTATTTATACCATGGTCTGACCAGCATTATCCCTTATTTATACCATGTGCTAAACAGGGTTATCCCCTTATTTATACCATGTGCTAAACTACATTATCCCTTATTTATACCATGGGCTAAACAGCGTTATCCCCTTATTTATACCAAGTGTTAAGCAGCGTTATCCCTTATTTATACCATGTGCTGAACAGTGCTATCCCATATTTGTACAGATACAGACACTAGGCGGCATCCCCCCAGAAAGGGGGGTGGTCGACGGCAAGGCGCACCTCACACCCTCATACGCTCACACTCACACAACTAAGCCCTTTAGTGCTAAAGGGTCCGGCCGGTACCCCCGCAACACACACTCTGGGTCACGAGTGCAGTCCGAGGATCCGTTGTCAGCAGCAGGGCCCGACAGTTTTCACTGGTTTACCCTTCTTCAACCTTCTTCTCTCCTCTTCTCCCCCCCCGCTAAGTCTCGACTCCGTAGAGCACAGTTGGGACAACAACACCCTCATACAGCCGTCTCTTTGCTTCCATCCCCAACGTCCTACAGCTCATTACACTCTTCAGTGCACCAAACACTTTACACCCCTCCTTCACTCGTGCCTTCACTTCAGTGTACACGAGTTCAGTTATCTCCACATGGAAGCCCAGATACTTGAAACACTGAACTTCCTCCAAGAGCTCTCCATTTAGGGTGACAATAATTTTGCTCGCATCGGCAGTCCTCGAGAATCTCATTACTTTACTTTTACCCACGTTCACTCGAAGCTTCCTCCTCTCGCACACTCTACCAAACTCAGACACTCGCCTACATAGCTTCTCCTCCGAATCCGCAACCAGGGCCGTATCGTCAGCAAATAGCAACTGGCTCAACTGCCGACTCCGCCCATTCGCTTCCAACAGTTCCAAGCCACGACCCAGCACGCTCGCGTTCACCTCCCTGACCACTCCATCCATATAGAGGTTTGAACAGCCAGGGACACATCACGCACTAATCACTCAACTCGCTTCCCACTCTGACACATGCTCGGCTGCCAGCATAGAAACTCTGCACCGCTTTCAACAGATGCCGCCCACTCCATACAAACGCAACACCCTCCACAGCGCTTCCCTATCAATCCTGTCGTATGCCTTCTCCAGATCCATGAAGGCCCAGAACACATCATTTTCTTTGGCAAAGTACTTCTCACAGACCTGTTTCACTGCAAAAATCTGATCGGCACACCCGCTACCACTCCTAAAGCCACACTGTTCCTCTCCAATTGCGCAGTCCGTACAGTCTCTAATCCTTTTGATCAGCAATCTCTCGTACAACTTACCAACCACACATAACAGACTGATACCTCTCGAGTTGCAGCATTCATTTTTATCTCCTTTGCCCTTATATAGCGGAACAATGCAGGCACAAAACACAAGTTCAGTAACCTCACCAACCATTCGACAATCGTTACTCCACCCTTCTTCAGGCACTCTGTCGCAACGCCATTCAAACCAAGGGCTTTCCCTGCTTTCATCACTCTACGCCGCCTCCTGCACCTCCCCCCTGGTAATGCCCGCCACAAGTATTTCTCTCAAAACTGTCATCTAAGCACCACCGCAAACAGCAACAATGTCAGCCTCTCTGTCATCTTCGACAATCAACAACTCATCAAAATACTCGGCCCACCTCTTCCGTACATCACCAGTTTCCAACAACAACTGACCCATTTCATCTTTCACCACTTCCTCTTTTCCGGTCTCTCCCTTTCTCACCCTCTTCACCTCTTTCCAGAACATCTTTTTGTTCTCAAAATTCAGGCACAACCGTCTGTCCCACCGGGCATCAGCGTCCCTATTGGCTTTCCTCACTACCCGCTTCACCTCGCTTCTTCTCTCTTTGTAGCTTTCATAAGCCAACACCGACTTCACCTGCAAACGCTCCTCTATTCCGTGCCACCGCCAGTTTGACCTCCTCGTTCCACCACTCGCAACCTTTCCTTCTGCACCCGCCCAGACGGCGCGCACCACACAGTTTCTTCGCACATCTCAGCAACGCATCCGTTAACGCCTCCCATTCTTTCTCCACATCTCTCAGGTCCTGTCCTCTCTCGTTGTTATATTCTTCCCTCAACGCCTGCTGGAACTCCTCGGCTCTACTTCTTACATTCAGTCCACTCACTTTCACTGCCTCTCTTTCTCCTCCCACTCGTTTCTTGCCCTTCCACTTCTGCTCCACTCTTAATCTACCTTCCACCAGCAGATGGTCAGACATTCCTCCACCCTCCCCTATCAACACCCGCACATCCAACAGCCTCCCTACCACTCTCCTCGATATCAGCACAAAATCTAGCAGTGCTCTCTCCGCCACTGCACCATGGGCCATCTGTACCCATGTGTACTACTTGTGGATATCTCGTTTCTTGAACAAACTGTTCCCGCCCACCAACTCCTGTTCCATACACAGACCTATCAGGTTTTCTCTACCGTCATTTCTTCTGAGATCGCCATACCTTCCTATCACATTCTCCACCACTACATCTCCAGCTCTCGCATTAGGGTCACCCAGTACAACTACATTGAAGTGACCTGCAAAACTCTGAATACACTCACTCAGGTCAGTCCAGAATTGCCCCCTCTCCTCTTCAGTCCTCCCGCTGCCAGGTCCGTAAGCACTCACAAATACCCATTTTTGTACGCCTAACTTGACTTTCACCCACATCAATCTTGAGGACACCTCCTTCCACTTGGGTACGCTACTAGCCAACCGATCACTCAATATCAAAACCACCAATTCTCGTGCCCAACCTTCCTCCACACTAGACTTTCTTCCACTTACCACACCAAACTGACATTCTCCCTTATATTTAAATTTCGTCTCACTCTGCGCCAACACTTTAAACTTTCTCCTCACAAACATCTCACCAATCTCCCTCCTCTTTACCTCATTTGTACTACAGCCACGCACATTCAGCGACCCTAACAATAGGGTTCGGAGAAGCGTGAGCCTCTCTTCCCCCCGCTTATTTTGCCGTCTTGAGGGAGGGTTTTACAGAGAACGGGATTCCTAGCCCCTTCGCTCCGCCCCTTTTAGTCGCCGTTTACATCACGCAGGGGTTACGGTAGCACGATTCTACTCCCAGCTACGGGCGCCCTTTTAGTCGCCTTCTACGACACACGGTGGATACGGTAGCAAGATTCTAACACCCCGGCTACAAGGCCGCGCCCCAGCTACAAGGCTACAAGGCCTTGCCCCGGTTATCATGTGCTAAACAGCACTATCCCTTATTTATATCATGTGTTAAACAGCACTATCCCTTATTTATATCATGTGCTCAACAGCGTTATCCCTTATTTATATCATGTGCTGAACAGCGTTATCCCTTATTTATATCATGTGTTAAACAGCGTTATCCCTTATTTATACCATGTGCTAAACAGCGTTATCCCTTATTTATACCATGTGCTAAACAGCATTATCCCTTATTTATACCATGTGCTAAACAGCGTTATTCCTTATTCATATCATGTGCTGAACAGCATTATCCCTTATTTATACCATGTGCTAAACACGTTATCCCTTATTTATACCATGTGCTAAACAGCGTGATCCCTTATTTATATCATATGATAAACAGCGTTATCCCTTATTTATCTCATGTGCTTAACAGCGTTATTTCATATTTGTACCATGTGCTGAACAGGGTTACCCCCTTATTCTTACCATGTGCTAAACAGCGCTATCCCTTATTTATATCATATGCTAAACAGCGTTATCCCTTATTTATACCATGTGTTAAACAGCATTATCCCCTATTTATTCCATGTGCTAAACAGCATTATCTCTTATATATACCATGTGTTAAACAGCGTTATCCCTCATTTATATCATGTGCTAAACAATGTTATCCCTTATTTATACCATGTGCTAAACAGCGTTATCCCTTATTTATGCCATGTGCTAAACAGCGATATCCCCTATTTATACCATATGCTAAACAGTGTTATCGATTATATATACCATGTGCTTAACAGTGTTATCCCTTATATATGTCATATGTTTACCAGCGTTTTCCCTAATTTGAACAGTTGGTGATTACCAAAACAATTATAGCTTTGGATCGGAAAGCAAAATGGATTTCACTTACTAGCAACAGTGATTTTAGGTCATAGCATTTATTCAATTGGGTTGAATTAACAGTAATCGAATGGTTGGTGAGGCTACTAAGTCTGCGTCTGGTGTCTGTCGTGGGGCCAATTCAGAGTCGCAGTTGAGTTCCGAATCAAATCATCGTCGCAGTGTTTGCATCGTTCCACTGTAGAGACGAGGGGACCCGGGGAGCTCGGGGACCCGGGAGACTAGGGTTTCCCTCCGGGATTCGTCGGGCTCTTTTGGCACCCGAGACACCTCTGCCACCCCACTCTCACCCTAAAATGCTTGAGTGAAAATTTTTGTTATTACAGTCCACAAGATTACTAGCGCAGAGGGGGAGAGCCACGTCGAGGCTGGTCGACGTGTGTCGAGATCAGTCGAAACATGTTGTGACGAGTCGAGTTGGTTGCGACGAGCCGAGTTGGTTGCGACGAGCCGAGACTGGCCGAAATTATTCGAGACAAGCCGAGATGAGCTGAGACGTGGGGTCTCGAGGGACCCGGGAAGCTCGGGAAGACCCGGGGGCCTTGAGTTCCCCTTCGGGACTCATCGGGCTCTATTGGGACCCAAGGGACCTCTACCATCCCCACCCTGTCCCCTTAAACAATGAGGGCAAAATCAATAATCCGGGCAGTTTTTCTGTCCATGACGAACCTGCCCTTACTTTTTTCATGATCCACAATTTTGTCATGTATAATAAACAATGCTAGTAAATTTGTGCGAGAGTTTCTGTTGGTGAATGGGTGCTTTTTCTTCAGTCTGTGCTCGCTCTCGCGTGCACGGACCATATGTAATTTCTGGGATTGACCTGGACTACGTAGCTATAAACCCTGTGACGCGTTGTGGTTGGAGTTGATCTAATCCGTGAAGCCGTAGACCTTGTACCAATTTCGATGATACTATCTGTGCGCACTGGCGTGCGTGCATATTACTCTTGGAGTTCTGAGTGGTTGGAGACCGGGATTTGTTTCGTCTGAGTCTTTATCTTACCTGAATAACTAAATTGCATCTCTACTTAACTAGACATAGCTGACTTTGTCCGTGTAGCCGTAAGCCTTGTACCTGTCCCAACGATGATACCTGTGCGCACTAGCGTGCGTACATATATGTCTTGGAATTCTAAATGATTGGAGGCGAGGATTCGTTCCGCCTAAATCTTACCTGAATAACTGAAGTGTACTGTGGTCGACCTAGACCGCGTGGCGGTCTAGGTCGTGTTGCGTTGCTGTCGGAGCTGACTTTGTCCGTGTAGCCTTAGCCTTGTACTAGTCTCGACGATGCTACCTGTGCGCACTAACGTGCGTACGTATTACTCCTGAAGTTCTAAATGATTGGAAGCGGAGGTCCGTTTCGTCTAAGCGTTTTTCTTGTGCGCACCAGTGTGCGTCTGACATTGCTAAATTTTTCATTTATTTCTAACTTTAAAAACGTTGTCTTTTTTTTCGCACACTGAGGCGTGCGAGTCTACTGGAATTCATGATCATCGAGCCCTACGGGGGAGCCTGTCATGACTCGCGTTACGGCTCTGGTGGAACTTAGGATCAAATCAAATCCACAGTATAGGGGCAATAGAAATGAAAACAAATTCAGCAACCCAATATGTATTCGTTTGTTTCTGTTCGGATAGACCCCTAATCTAATCTAGTCTGTGGTGGGTAGATTCGGGAGTGTGCCAATCAGGAGCATTATAAACTGTACGAATGGTGAGATTGCCGAGGAACTGTGTGGCTGTTCGTATTGGGTTTCGGGCGGGAGCCCAGGGGATTTAATCGACCAAGAGGATTTGGAGGGACCGACTTGAACTCTTTTGGGGCCCTTTGGGGCACCCTTGAGACCCTTTGGGATCCTCTTGGAAAACTGTGGAACCCTCTTAACTGTGGAAACCTCCTCCCTACGCTGTAAAACCCTCACAGAGGAATGTATATATGTGGCGTGCTTGAGTAGAGAAATCAATTATTGCAGTCCACGGCATTGCTGACGCAGAGGAAGAGAGCCGCGTCACGGCTGGTCGAGGTGCGTCAAGATCACTCGAAGCATGTCGAGTTGGGTACGACGAGTCGAGACTGGCCGAAATGATTCGATACAAGCCCAGATGAGCTGAGACGAGAGGACTCGGGGGACCCGGGGAGCTCTGGAAACTTGGGTTACCCTCCAAGACCTATTGGTCTCTTTTGAGAGCCGAGGGACATCAGCCCTATCCCCATAAACAATAAGTGTGATATCAAAAATTTGAGCAGTTTTTTAGCCCATGATAAACTTGCCCTTTCTTCTTCGCGAGCGACAATTTTGTCCTCTTGAACAATGGTTATGTATTTGTGCGAGAGTTCCGGTTTGTGATTGTGTGAATAAGTGTTTTTCAGTCTGTGCTCGCTCGCGCGTTCACGGACCATTTGTAATTTCTGTGGTTGACGGAATTTACGCTTGTTCACATACTGATCATTAACAGAAAACCCCTTATATATCACAGGCTGGTCCCTAGTTTGTGCTGGGACCTTAAACCGCACGTTTGTTTTGCTTGCAAAGTATTCAATTAACGTTAACGTTAGAAGCGGTAAAGCCGGTCAAGAGGTCTTTAAGAGTGAGCTTCCTGTCCCTGGCGTTGACCAGGGGTCCAATGGGAGGAAGGAGGAAGCCCCACCCGGGAGGGACTATCACCCCCTCCAGAGTGACGAAGACCAAAATTCCAACGGCCAAGAACGTCAGCCTCTCCAAGATGACCAGCGCCCCCACAGCCGAAGACGACCGGAGAGACAAGCGCATCGACAAGTTAACCAGGAACGTCCAGGAAATCAGGAATCTTCTAAGCCAAGAGACCGGCCTCTCTGAGCAGTATGCAGAAATTTTCGCCGCAGAACCTAGCACAATTGACGACCGTTTAACGAGGTTCGAGGGTCATGCCAAAGCTATTTTTCTCCATATCCACGAACTAGTAATGAACCAACTAACTAAAGAACCCGCAAATTACGCATGTACCTCTACGTCCGACGACAACTTCGACAACTCTTCACCCCACAAAAAAAACGAGCTCCGAAGGCTGCAAGGAGAAAGCAATACGCGCTATTCATTGAACACAACTTGTTCAGCAATAGTCATACCTTTCCCGAACACCTGAAGATCACGTTCGACGCCAGCGACAGACCGGATATTTGTCCATGCACTCTGCGAAAAGAGCTGTGCTCTTTCACTGGCTGCCCAGTCCTGGGCGTCGTCACCAGCGGCGACGAAAGCTTTGCCATCAGATTAGACACAAAACTTCAAAGTGACACGATTCTCTCCCAAACTAGACTCTGTGAAAAAACATGCAAGATAGTGCCACAACCGACTTTCTCTACAAGTTCAGGTTTGATCTACGTTGAAGATATCCTGAAGGAGGAAATCGAGGAGTTCATCACTGGACTCGTTCAATACGAAGATTCCGTTGTCGAAGCAAAGGTCGCACCGAAGATCACACCAAGGAGAGAACTACCACAGCCCTAATACTAAAATTCAGCTGTCCTACTCCACCAAAATATCTAGACATTCCCTTCTGCGCCACCAAAAACAACTTCACACCATTTGAAAGACGTCCGATGCGATGTTATAAATGCCAGAAATACGGACATACGAGAGGAAACTGTAATGGTAAGCAAAGATGCTCATACTGCTCCCAGGATGACCATGACAAACGGGAAGATCCGCAGTCGTGCCAGTCCGAAGAACAGCACTGTTTTTACTTCAAAGTAGACGGACACCCCACCGGACATAGAGATTGCCCAGAGGAGGAGACGGAGAGAACGATCCTCCAATACCAGATAGATCACGGGGTCGGGCGACGAAAGGCTGAAGTCTCAATGCGCTCTTCCCAGAATGACCCTCCTACTCGGGAGAGGAGACCGGCACCATTTCCCCACCCACTTCCTCATAACGTTCAACGAAAGGGGTGCAAAAAAACTTACATTCCAACTAATCCATTTATAATGATTAAGTCACTCACCGAACAACTAGGAGGAAAACTGAAAGAAATTCAACGACAAGGAAAGGAATATCTGTCTTACATCGTAGAACGTGAACAAAGTAACGCTATACAAAAGATTACCCACATGAACAAAGTAACGCAATTCAATAAATTACCCACATGAACAAACTCAAAGTTTCATGCACGAAGTGCTCAGAGGCACCGACATTGCATACGCTCACGTAGATGACGTGTTAATAACAAGCGAAACCGATGACGACCCTTACGGCCATATTAAAGCCGTGTTTAAGCGCCTCCAAACATACGGCCAAGCCATCAACACGGCAAAGTGCAGATTCGTCCAGGAAAATCTCGAATTCGTAGGCTATCAAATCGGCAGAAAAGGCATCAAACCGCTTCCGAGCAAGGTCGCAGCTATCAAAGACTATCCAAAACCGGCGGATATGCACGGTTTGCGTAAGTTTTTCGGCATGGTGAATTACAATCACCGAGATAACGTAGTAGCCGATGCGCTCAGTAGAGCCAATGCTATAAATGTGGTCGCGGACCCAGCAATAACGCTCGAAGAACTTGCCAACGCGCACTTCCACGATGGTGAATTAAAATCCATGATCGACGAGCAATTCGAGGCGTTTCATTAAGGCGAAACATACCCATACAAACTAGATTGCAGAAATGGCATCGCCTTCGAATTTTAACTGCCCCCAGTCACGACCGTTCATTCCGAAATCAATGCGTGAGCGGTACATATGGTCTCGGCATGACCTCGCCCATCCCGGTCTCAGGCGAACTGTCCAAATGATGAAAGCTAAGGCGTTTTGGCCAACCATGAGCAAAATCATTTGCAAACAAGCTCAAATGTGTCAAAGTTGTCAGTCGGTCAAAATAATTCGTCACAATAAAGCACCTACCAGTCTCAGACCGTTTCAAAGCGGTCCACATGGACATCGTCGGACCGCTCCCGTACAGCAATGGCTACCGTTATATACTGACTATAATAGATACATACGGCAAATGGCCCGAAGCAATACCGATAGTGGACAGACTGCAGAAATGGTAGCCAAGGCATTCCTATCAAACTGGGTTGCCAGGTATGGGGTACCAGAAGCACTGACGACAGATCGCGATGCCAATTTCGAGAGGCAAATAACAACCACATTATGTGAATTGCTTGGCATCCGAAAAATTCGCACCACTTCATATCCTCCCCAGAGAAATGGAGTCATCGAAAAATTCCATAGCACTCTCAAATCAAGCCTCAAGTGCCGACAAAGTTGGCAAGATTGGCACACAAACCTCCCAGTAGTTCTGTTGGGCCTGCGCACGGCACCCAAAGCAGAGCTCGACTGTTCTGTGGCAGAAATGCTGTACGGCAGCACACTACGTGTCCCAGGGGACCTCGTGGAACCCACGAACAACAATGATTAGCTCCAAACAAATTCGCCATTAAAATACGCCACGCTATGGCGCGCTTAAAATTCCATGCTCCAAAATGGACCCCAATCAAGGGCAAAATTGACCCAGCGCTCCAAACATGCACGCATGCATATATCAGGGTTGACTCGGTTCAGCGGTCATTGACTAGACCTTACGAAGGTCCATTCCGTATAGCCAAACGAGGCGCAAAAGTATTCAAGTTAATCCGTAAAAATAAATTAAAAATTGTCTCCGTAGACAGAATAAAAGCAGCGATAATGTTACCCAAGACCGCAGAAGACAGCTCGATTGTAACTTCAACATCAAATGAATTCTCGAAGTGCACACATAGAGTGCGCTTCAGTGAACCGTTAGCGCTCGCAGACGCACAGCCCCCAGCGCAGCACGCTGATAGCGCGACAAACAATCCCCTCAGAACATGTGTCACCACCAAAGGTGGACGACACATCAACCCCCGGCACGATATCGCTGACAGCAAAAAATGGTGAGGGGGATGAATCTCCCCAAGGAGGGGGCAGTTTAAGGGCTCGTGAAATCGAGTTCTGCATTGCTCTCCCTCACATCGGCTGTAGCACAATTCACTTCCTGTAAATAATAAATTTCCTTATAAGATTGAGGTATTAAATTTTAGACCATTGTATTAACTCCCATTGGAAATGCGTCGTAGATGCAGTTTTCCCTCTGACGGCGGGAATTCCTCCGCACGCCAACTGCAGTTTTCCCTCTGGCTGCAGGCATCTCTCCGCACGTCAAATTGCCATCAAGCAGTGCGGGACTACAGCTCAAAGTTCCCGGCGTATACTGCAAGGAATCATCCAGCAACGAGGATTTTTGGCACCACCAATCAGCGCAAAGAGCGGAAACAAGGAGTGGACGCGAAGCCAATCAGCAAATGGGAAACGGCACAAGGATCTTGAAATGCGAAGTCAAGGATTAAAGGAGAGTTTTTAAATTACGAATTACAAACAAATTATAGTGATATTTTTGGCAAAGCAACATCTATACAGTTTAAATCGTATGGAGACAAGTTTTGCATTAGAAATAGCGAATAATTGGCACAGCCACGTCAGCAGTCTTTCCGTCTGTCTGTAGCCAATCAGGTGTCGGCAAGGCCAGAGGCTCTGGCCCTACCGCCAGGCTAACCCTCACTCAGCCTCCATCAGAGGCAACAACAGGTTATCAAGGTAATGCTCATACTCTAGTGCAGCCTGCACTCCTGTGTTCGATCAGTGTCGTTGATCGTGGTGTTTTGGCTGAGTTTAGTTTTTTAAGGCATTCTACAAGTTTTACAACAACTGTAAGTAAAGTGTTCCTTTTTCTTGTCCGCCAGGCTCACCACGGTGACAAGTCTTTGCCGCCTCTCCTGTCCTGAGCCAGATTGACACGAACACCCAACCATTATGACAGGAGACTATTTTATAAATTGACATGTCACGTGTAGGATTAAATTCGGCGATAATATTCTCGACCCCTATTGTGTGTGGTCGTGATTACATTATCTAATTGGGCACTTGAAGTAACAAATCACCACTTGCACTGTCTTGTTTTCTTCTTTTAAATGTCTATTTGAATCTTTTTATGTGGTGCTTCAATTTGAATTGGATTGTATCAGATCTCACCAATAAACTAAATTTACACATGAATTCTCTCGTAATTCAACCTCCTTGGGTCAAGCAAATACATTAAAGGTATAGACAACCATAACCCCTTCAAATCATAGGACATTCATGGTTAGCAAGGTTACGACAGTGTAAGGGCTTGACCCTGTACGGTCCTCTCTCTTACATTTATTCTTCATGTTATAAGTTATGTAAAAGTACCTTAACTTGTGTAGAAACAAAGTATAAATTTAAAATCAAGTTTATGTGTTAAAATATTGTATTAGTACCACGGAAGTATGTCCCAGGAAGCGGTTTAGCTGTGCATCTCCGCTAACAAGGGCATCAAAATACGGTCACAGGGGCTTGACCTCCGCACAGCTATTGTGTACACATGCCAACAACCCTGTGCGCGGCAAACGCTGACGCTATGTGGACTGCCGCCCAGAGCTGTCGTGTTCACCTCATCCAGTCAATCACCAACTCTGATTTGGGCGCCAAATTTTCGGTACCACAGCACATAGTCTCGGAACAAAAGGAGAGTTCTAAAATTATGTATTACATTATATTACAATAAATTTAATCTTCCGTTGACAAGCCTAGGTAAAAATAGCAACACCTTTACAGCCTGAGTCATAGGAGAAAAGTTATTGTGTAGACAGTAACAGATACAAATACAGACACTAGGCCAAAATCCTTCAGCAAGGGGGGTGGCCGATGGCAGGGCGCACCTCACACTCTCATACACTCACACTCGCACAACTTAGCTCTTTTGCGCAAAAGGGTCCGGCTGGAGACCCTGCAACACACCCTCCGGGTCATGAGTGCAGTTCGAGGTCAGTGTCGGCAGCAGGGCCCGACAGTGTGACTGGTTTACCCCTGCAGCGTCATGACAACCGCCCTCCTCCCGCCCACGACCATCCCGTCTCTCAACGATATGCCTAGGGCGGGAAAGCACATCAGGGCAGCGTCAAAACTCATTCGTTCACTATCATTCTCCTCTCACGTCTATCCCGTGCACGCTCTAGTGCTACCTCCACACTCACGTCTCCTTCCTAACGCCTGCTTCACACCATCCACCGACCCAAACTTCGGTCTCCCTCTGGGCCTACGTCCACTCTCCTCTGACATCAACACATTTTCCACCAATCTCCCTTCATCCATCATCACTATGTGCCCGAACCATCTCAGAACAAGCGAATCAACTCTATCCTCTAACTTCTTCAACATCCCCGTTCTGATGCAAACCACGTCGTTAGTGAACCTGTCTCTCAGCAACACTCCAGCCATGCTCCTCAAATATTTCATCTCGAGAACATTCAACCTTCTTATCTCCTCTGCTCTCACCCCCTAAGTCTCAGCTCCGTATAGCACAGTTGGGTCAACGACACCCTCGTACACCCCTCTCTTTGCTTCCATCCTCAACGACCTGCAGCTCATTACACTCTTCTGTGCACCCAGCACTTTACACCCCTCCTTCACTCGCGATTTCACCTCATTTTCCATTAGTTCAGTCTTCTCCACATGGGATCCCAGCAGGGATACCAGCTACCCAAAGTGAAATTGTTAAAATCAAGATCAAACAAATTGGCAATGGAGAACTTAGCTTTTCTACTCTTGGCATCTGCAAGAAGGCGATTTCAGTTGGCACCTTTCATGATTCTTCAGGCTCCGTATTGAACCTGGTACAACGGATGAGGCCTCCTATCTCGATGCATGGTTCAGTCGAGGCAAGCAATGGAGTCCTGGGATATTTGTTCGGACAAGTTCTTTTTTTGCTCTTGGTTCTTTGGTTCAGTGAGGCCCATTGAAGTTGCTCACGGGAATCCTGGCTGGGCCCCCGGGGTAGAGCGGAAGAAGAATTCCTTTTGTTAGAAGAGTTAGGTCTCCTTTTCAATACCTCTTAAAGTTACCCCGCTTGAAGCCATAGTACCACATTTTGGTACATTAATTCATTGGATGTTAATTGGAAGTTTGGATCCAGTCTGGTAACCCATAAATATAGGTAAAGTAGTCAGCGTATATTATTAATTAAAGAATGAAAGAACCGGCTCCGCAGAGTAGTATTGTCGCACGATATTTGAGAAGTGTCTGTTAGAAAATGTAATTCTTAAATGGAATTTCAGTTTTGTCAATTTTAACACTGCAATATGGAGTATGTGTGGAATTGTTAGATTCAGCAGGGTTCATAAGGATTATATACATGCCGAAATTCTTCTCTAGCGGACACAAAATACAGTCAGGCTTAGCTGCTACATGGTTTATATTATTTTTCTTACAAAATGTATATCAGTTACCAGAATATGTTTAGCTAGCTTTAAGCATAAAACTAGGAAATGACATTAATAATCTAATGTTGCGTTCAAATATTTCTACATATGTACCTATATTATACTATTTAGCTACATAGAATCACCAAATCGGGACACATCACAATCAGCCTGGTACTGTACTCTGGACATACCAGTTCCACAAATTGGCAAGGTATGGCAATTCATTAATAATCTATCACCATGCTTACATACAAGTTCATATACATCTTATAGGCCCCCCTACATGCTTTAAAAGAAGTTGACAATGAAATTCAAAGATAAACTGAAGAACTTACCCAGCATTTCTGGCAGGCACACTCACTCATCACACGCACCGAAAGTGTTTGGTGAATGAGTGTTTACGGTTCTGGATGCCTTGCCGCAGCTTACTCGATGTTGCCGCTAGCAGAATAGTTTAAACTTGTTTTGTCTATAATCTACATTTCAGATATGTCTGCTCTCATAATTCGGTTCATTTGCATAAGCACCAATGAGCAACATAATGATTACCAGTCTATCTTAATGCCAATTCTAGGGACACTTGTCTTCTACAAACCCATGTCTTCCCTTTATTACTATCATGTCTTATACGAATGGTACATTGCTTGATAAGTTTATTTTAAGAGTAAACATTAATGCTTTTACCACTCGTCATTTATCCTCTGGTCCATTGCTAAATAATGGTGTATTTTGCCTTTGAAAAGTCAACATTTAAAGATCAACCTTTATAACAGCATAACTTCTCGCTTTTCAAAATTGGGAACAAACAACAGAAGTTTGTGAAAATATAAATGATTACAGGTCTGCTCCACCGTCACCTAAGAACTGACTCTGTTACAGCAACACAAGCATGAGCTCTGGGATATCTCTATTGACCTAGGACTTACTTACTTATCTTACTTATCTGTTGAGATTGGCTAACGAGCCGCGCCTTTGTATCGGTATGTCTCCGGGTTATGGCAGTGTGAAACAAGACATAGTGGGAGAGGTGATTGGTTGAGGGTAGCATAGAGCAGGAAAGGGAAGGGGAAACTGAGGGGTTATAGTCTTAGTCTGCTGCCCAAGTCTCTGATCTATGCATCCTCATTCATGTTTTCCAACCACTCAACTCTCTCACCTCCCCAGTCAAGGCTCTCATACTTTGTGGTCCGAGATAACTTATGGTAGCTTTGCAGGAATTGCCGGTTAGACGTCCAGCAATCTTTTCCTCGCCCTCGTGGTCCATGCCTTCTCCAAAAAAACTTTCGCTGCCTCTGTCACACAATGTTTTTTTCTTATTACCTAGTCCCAGGAAATATCACATTCCGTAGTCCTCTTCTTCCCTCAGTTCATTCTACTCATTTGGATCAGTTGCTGCGTACACCACATTCATCATCTCAGCTCTCTCCTCTGCATACCTTGGGCATACCAGTACCAAGTGTTCTACTGTTTCATCTACTTCTGGCTCACATTGCATGCATATTCTGGTACCATTTTCTGCACACCTGTACGTTCGTGCGTTTACCTCCAAAGATTGGGTCAAGGCATTGAACACGAGCTGGTCCCCTCTGCTACCATCATATCATCTTTCATTCCTTGGTTTATTTTTTTTTCATACTATTCAAGTGTTGATTTTCCATTCATTCCAGCATGCAATTTTTCCAGCCCAATATGTTTCACTCGGGTGTCAATCTTGTTTTTCCATTTCTTCACACTCCATCCGGGCCCTTCCCCTTGTTCATTCACAATTGTCCAGACATCCCATGTGCTTCTACATCTTGCGGTCTTATACATTAGTACCCACGCTTTCTGGCTCTCCGCTTACAGTCCTTTTCCCACTTGCTCTGCCTACTGTTCCACTTGTGCACCTTCTTTGGCCACCTTGCCTCACTCATTCTATCTAGTCTCACTTTGTATGCCAGCACTGATTTTGTCACTCGTTTCCCAAACAGACTCCATCCCACCTCCCCTCTGATTGCTTCCACACCGACCCATCTGTTTGCTACAAGAGGCATTCGTCCAACTTATTCTGTGTCACATCCAGTTTTGCCAGCTCACTCTCTTTCCGTCTCATGACATCCATTCCATTCGTAATACCAGGTGCACCCATGCTCTTCCATAACCCTCTCACCTGTTTGTTTTGATGCGTACCACTGATATCTAGTGTACCCCACCACTGTTGTGCCCGGAACATCCTTTCTGTCTTTGCCTTCTAACACCCATTCTCAGTCATCCAGCAGCCAAAGTACTTGTATTCTGTTGTGCACCCAATTTCAACATCTCCCAGTCGATATTTTGACTCATCTCCCTCTTCTCCATTCACTACAATAACTTGACTCTTCTCACCACTGAAACGGATCTGAAAATCCCGTCCATATCCACTCACAACATCCAGAATTCTTTGCAGCTCGTCTTTACTCTCGCTTATAGTGACAATGTCATCTGCATAAAGCAAACAACTTAACGTTCATTTCCAACACGTACACCTAGGCCAGACCTCTTGATTCTTACTACCAGTTATTCTGTGTATAATCCAAACGGTAACGGTGATAGAATGCATCCCTGTATCATTCCTCTTATGCTTCTTACCCATCCAGTCTCTAGCTCCGACAGTCTGTACACTACCCGTGTACTTTCAGACATGCTTGTAATGATATTAACTATTTGCTCACTCATTTCTATCCTAGTCAGTATGTCGAACAGGATAGTCCTATTCACTTTATCATATGCTTTCTCAATATACAGGAAGACCTTGTATTTTTATGAGCGAACGGGACCCTTTTCGTTCAATCATTTCGATGACCACAAAAAAGTTGTCCTTCCCTCTCCTGTCTCCGCGGAACCCATTCTTCTTTTCTCCATGAACGCCATGTACTCCAATCATCTCTTTCATTCCCTCATTTACGATACTACAGAATATCTTGCGGGGCTTACGATGATTGGTGTTGTGCATTGAATAATGAATGAATAAAAAATTAAAAATAATAATAATTGATGAACGGCTGAAATTGATCTCCTGCCGTCCTCGTAATCTCTAGCCCCGGATTCAGCGCTTGACTGGCCGTTGAGCTTTCAAGGATGTGGAACGGCAGGGATAAACTGATCGGCCACAGAATTGAAGCAAGCGAAACTTCGCGCGAACCGCGCGGTATTGAAATTATATAAGTACAATGAATCGCATTGGGTTGTTTCCTTATCTGACTCCATTTTGATCGACGGCGGGTGTTTGCCTATTTTTAATCCTAGAGAGAGATGCGACGAGGTGCAGGGGAGTGATAGCGAGAATTTTTTTTACATATATTACAATAAAATGAAAGTTTATGCAAAATTAAGATTGACGACGGTGCTAGCATAGACGGCGACGTAGTCCATGATACAACGATGAATAACATTGGTTGTAAGGATCGTTAGGCATTAATCACAGGGCGAATTTACCCCAAAAATTAGTTACATTTGGTGACATAGTGTTACGGTTGACAATGTAACAAACACATGAATGAAGTTAATAGTAAATCTACAGTCAGCCGTGGCTTGATCTAGTCGCGATTCGTACGGTTGAACTATTTATAGATCCGTCCTAGATCACATGGCATGGAAGTCCCGCGGTTACATGAAATACCAGGAACACCCCATATCGGGACTTACTGAATGGTGAGGGCTTGCTTTGTTACACTGAAGAGCTCAGTTTACGCGACGACGCGGTTGGCGCACTGAATCGGATGAACTCGACGTACAGCTCTTAATAGTGACGATGACCAGAGCTGTGTGGTAGTTGTAGACTATGACAAATAAGCAAACGGTGGCTGGTGGTTGGAGCGATGAGCACAGTGAACTGTCTTGAGGTTAGTGCAAAACTAAGGGCACACGTGGTTGATGAGACGCTGCGTTGCGGTGAGCGAAGTGGCGCGTTGCTCGAAGCACACTTGGCGTGCGGAATGAGATGTGCTGCGGTGACGATAGGTTGGCGAGACTGCTGTTGTGATGTGACAAAGGACTGATGTTTGTTTGTAGATGTGATGAGCGCTAGGTCGTGAGGTGCTCCGTGGTGAGCAGTCGTAGACGATGAAGGAATTCCAGAGACGACTCGGGAGTGGTGATAGATGCAGAGTTGAAGAAATAAGTAACTCCGGATGATCGTGGAGACGGTTGAGTTTGCGTGTTTCATAGCCCTATGCGTAAGGGGGTGACCCCTGCAGGGCCGTTGGCACCCTGACTGCTCCGTGGCTGGTGAGAGACTGCTGTGCGAGCTAGCTAGCTAGGCCAGGCATGTGATGGTGGCAGAGCACCGCAGTGCATGTTGTCTTACTCTGCACTCGGTCAGACGTACGATACAGTACAGTGCAGATTGAGGGTTGACTGCACGAAATGAATGTTCAGAACAGTACATGTTCCAACAATAATTAAAACATAAAAATAAATGAATATTATTATAAACATTTGTTGAGGTTTATAGGAACATCAATATATTATAACATAGCTCGCTTGTTATTTTAGCATTTATATGAATGCTCTGGGTTTAACAGCTGAGCTACGAGTTGAGTGCAGTACAGCTGAGCGAGAGAGTTAGAGTGAAAGAAGTATAGCCTACTATAAGTGAACGTTGTAGCAACTGTACACCGTAAATAACATGTTATTATTTGTTATGAAGTCCTTGAAGAAGTAATTATTTGATTTAGGGATAATTACACATATATTGTTTTAAATTTAGTTAAGGGAATTGATAGTTTTTAATTATGAGTAAAAGTATGATGTTATTTTGAATAAGTTAATAAGGCTTGGCTGAAAGAACAATACTGGATACGTGGCAAAAATAGCCTGGCACGGCATGATGGGAAAAGACTGAAGGGGTGTGACGGTTGGTGTTGTTTGCGCATTTCGGCGATTGGTTCTGGATAATGAACAATGAGCCGGCATCGAGAGGTCTGGGCAAACATGACGTCCGAGATAAACATTGTAAAATTACAGTGTGGCAAAGACGAGATCTCATTCGGAGGATCCCGAACGGATATTGTGAAATAAACGCTGGGTCTAACTTTATGACTGCCGTCAGCGCATGTGCTATGCATCGTTACACAAGAGTAGCGTGAGTGAGAACTCGTAATGCATAGCATGAGGCTGCTCGATGAGCACACACGGACATAATGAGCATACTTAGGCATGAAGTATAATGAGAATAGCTCATGAAATGTTTGATTTACACGTGACTGCAAGAATTGAATTACATGTAGTTATTACAGTAGTGAGACGATAGTAAAAAATTTGTAGTAGATAAAACACAGTACAGTATAGAAGGGCAGCTATAGTAGGGCGCTTGTGGTGAGGAAAAACGTCACCACAATCTTACCCACCGTGTCTGCCAGTGCAATAGGTCGGTAATTTTTCATCTCTATTTCACTTATATGTCCTTTCTTGTGCAACAAAATACCTTTGCATGCATTCTACTTTTTTGGCACTCCCTCTTCATTCCATATTTTCTGAAATAGCTCATGCAACTTATCAATCAGATTTCTCCCACCATTCTTGAACAGTTCATATGGGGCTTCATCCAGTCCGGAAGCCTTCCCATCTTTTAGTTCATCAAGAAACCTCTCAATGTCTCCATGAACTATCTCCTCATTCATTTCTCCCATATATTTTCTTCCAATCAATTTACGACATTTGAGAAGAAGAGTTCATACAGTAGCCGGAGTTCACCCTTAAAAGAACAAACAGCGATTACAAAGCAAAACAAGGAAATAAGGACACGCTAAAACATTAATAGCTGCAAAGGAAAGTTATCACACAGCCACAATTTCATAGACAAAATTTGGTGAAGATACGAGTCAAACATAAACAATGTAAGGTACAAGCCAGTTAAATTATTAACAGCGCTAGTGGTGCAAATATTTGTTAACTCGTATCTGTATAAACTAAAGATTTAGCGGCAAGTTTAAGTAAGTCGTTATTTTTATTATGAATGCCCGAGACTGTTTCAAGCCACTAGCAAGAACTTTGATGACTCATAAGCTCCAGACTGGATTAAAAACGGAAAGAAGAGAAGAGTTTTCGAGTCTGGATTTTGTTGGAGGAAATTGGGTGATCTCCGGCAATGCTAGAGTGAATGTGTCTGAACCGGCGACGACGCTTTATGTTTAATTTTTGACCGAGTTTCTACTCTAAATGACCAGTCATAGCGACGCTTTCAAAATTTTCAAGAATATTTTCAAAAACATGTATAAGTTGATATACAAAATTTCAGATTGGGGTAAAATTATTAGCTTGTAGAGGTCCTTAATTGACCCTACAATATTTTAATAAACACTAAACGCATTGTACGTGCATCACAAGCACTATAACGATTAAGCAATCGCATCTTTTGATCTCATTGTTGCATATCTCTGTAGGTAGCAACAACATTTCCGTTCAGCCAGTACAAACAGCTTTCAACCATGATGGCAGTGCAACAAATATTTATTTTAGCTAAATAAATTTGTATAACCCAAGCACTAAAAGCCATGGAACATGAATCAGATGGAATAAGTGATTCAGAGAAATATTCTTACAAAATTCAGTGAATTTTTTGTTTCACATAAATCTGGCAACAAGCGGAGCGGGCTTTGTTTTTCTAGACTCTTCCATTGGCGCGTCGCACAAGATCACGTGTATACCAGTCGACCATCCTCTCATAACAAATGCAACAAAGTTAGGGAAGTGATCCAGGCCACCGAATTAAGTGTTCCCTTAGACCTGGCCAAACATAGACAAATTAGGCTTGCCTGGGATACTGCTCCACAGAAGACAGGTGAGAACAGTGTAATGTCCTATTCCCAGTGTAGAGCAGAACCTATTGTAAAGACGATTCAGGATTGCAGCTGCAAGGCGCAAGGATGATTATGAAGGCACATTCCTCTGCCAATGACATACCAAGCAGTCACTTGTGTGTGATAAAATAATGAAATCTTTAATCCTGAGTAGCACCATACCTTGATCCATGCCTATGTATAGATATATATATAGCTATATAGTGCCTATAAAGTGTAAATAATATTTTGTTCAGGAATATAGACATTCTAAATAATATCATTCATATGGTATGGAACTTAAGAGTTCCATTATTTTTGTTCCTGGTAGCTACACCTTAGTGTTATGTTAA
>SDVV010001068.1:0-27217 GCA_016164225.1 Gammarus roeselii | reverse complement strand
TGTCTGTTGTCTCCTTGCTGTGAGTGAGACGGTCTAGGTGATGTCCGTTGTCTCCTTGCTGTGAGTGAGACGGTCTAGGTGCTGTCAGCTGTCCCCTCGCTGTGAGTGAGATGGTCTCGGTGATATCTTAGTACCAATTCAAGCTGATGCGTTGTTTTTTGTTTTTAATTCTAGTTAGCTACGTTTTACTCCCACCTTACAGGCAATCTTGAATATTCTAGATGTTGCTGTTCAACGCCGGTTGCGGCATGGAGGCCAGTTCTGTGCTTTGAGTGTTATCAAAATATCATCTTTCCCATGTAGTGACGTGGCTGCTAGTCTGAGACTCATCTCCGTTTGCTTTATGTGGCCGTTAGTTCTGACGATATACCAACTGCAATGTTTGAAGAGCTGGTACGATACCAATGTTTGAGTTCCTGGTTCGATACCAATGTTTGAAGAACTGGTATGATATTCCTGCTTCAATGTTTGAAGAACTGGTACGATTGAGACAACAATGAGTCTGTTTCACCAAGTCCGTTCCACTTTTACGGGTAGTAAGATCGGGTCGAGGGCGCAGGGGACGACGCTCCGCTACCCCATGCTCTGTAGTGCAGGTGCATTTGTGAATCGCTTGAATTTTTTTAGTGGTTCAACGGCTGTGTGCACCTGTAGCGGTAGTGCCACTAGAGAGCTGTGATGCCAATTGTATTTTGTTGACGTGCCATGAAACCTCTAATTTGTCGTTTCTACATTGATGACAACCTGGCTTAGTGTTGAAGGTATCCAATCTACCGCAAGACAACTTTATTAAACCTCAAACGCCTGTTTTTGACGTCTTCTTAATATTTGAAACATCAGGCTTGCAAATCATTCATATGAACGTGATTGGGCCTGCTAATCATACGCGTGAACGTGGTTGAGCCAGGAAATCATACACGTGAACGTGATTAGCCCTGCAAATTATTTACGTGAACGTGATTGGGCCTTTAAATAATACCCGTGAACGTGATTGGGCGTGCAAATCACTCACGTGAACGTGATTGGGCGTGCAAATCAGATTGGGCCTACAAATCAGATTGGGCCTACAAATCATACACGTGAACGTGATTGGGCATGCAAGTCATACGCGTGAACATGATTGGGCCTGCAAGTCATACACGTGAACGTGATTGGGTATGCGAATCATTTGGAGGAACATGATTGGGTTTCAGAACTGCTTCGATTAAGTCGTGCCAGTCAGTGTTGGTCAGAATATTGTCTAGTTATTTTTTCCCACTTGGACGATTACTCGCTCCCAATTTGTCTTCTAAAAGGCGTACAAAGTATTTGATGGCTCCAATTACCTGTGATGTCATAGTCATCTCATTAATACTCGAAGCTCCTCGTCGTCAGACGTGCGTTTGTCTGTGTTGCTCTTTTTGATGTATGCATAGCCGATACTGAGCATCACCAAGCCTTGCTCATTTGGAGGGGCTTCGCCGTAGAGATAGAATCTCCGCGGCTCTCAACAATTGTTTCATAGCCTTTTCTATGTTCAGCCATTGCATTCTTTCAATTAAGCAGTGAGAATATCTTTAAGAATTGTTGATTAATGCTACTATATTTCTTTACTTGGTCACGAGTCGTAAGTACAGTAGCGGAGAAAAATTCGTTTATTCTTTGTCTAAAAACGGAAAAATATACTCTACTTTTTCAACGTAGAATCAACGGTATTTCGTCGCATTTTATCTGGACAAAGCAATTTTACCAATTAAATTTCCGCCTAGTGAAAATGTATAGCAAGAAAGAATCATTGAAGTTGTTTTCAATTGTAAAGGCATTTTTCAAATCATAAATCGGAAAGAAGTTGTATTTCACTGCCGTACGCCCTGCTGATCCGATTTAGTGCATGGTCCTCAGAATTTTTCTTTTGATGTCCTCGGGAATTTGTTTGGTAGCATTTTTCAGGAGGATTATTAGGTTTCACTTTTAGGAATCGGATCGAACACAGTCGCACGTTTTGCTGGGATGGAAAATGTCTCATTCTAGACTGAGTGGCTTTGATCGTCTAGATAGCATCAGCGTTTTGGCACGATCCAATTTAGTGTTTGTACTAATTAATTGGCACTTCTGTTAGCATTCACGCGGCACACGCCGTCTGGGTTCCAAATGAAGAGAAGTGTTGACGGTCGTTGCATCGGCTCTGAACAGTCGCGTTTAAACGTTTTGAAAGTGCGCTTGCGCGATGGGTTCTCGCAATGAGCCTCAAAACAGCTGTCGTTTTGTCTCTTGTCATTCACATTTGTGAAGATTAGGACATAGTCTCATCTTCGCTGTCATCGGCAAAGACGCCTGTGTTTTCTTGGCTGAACCAGAAAGCGTTTTTTATGCTGCCGCAGACAGTTTATGAGCTTGGCCCTTTGTGAGTGCGACAGGGGTCCGGTTCCGGTCAAAATTGCAAAAAAAAATGTGTTAGGGGGATAAATTGGCATCTTATTTTGCTAAAGCTGGTTCACTTTATTCAAGAATAATTTGGCGTAAGGAAATATTAAGTTTTGTGGATCGGTTTCTGGTGATTATTTTTATTATTCGAACACGTTCCATGAAGGGAAACGAACGAGTAATCTTTGATTTATTTTAATTTTATTAAAGAATATTTGTTCAACTTAATGACGATTACGTGATTGAATATGATTCCCACTTTTCTTTATAAAATGGGAATCGTCTTGATTTTGTACGAAGCTGTGAAATGTAAAGTGATTTACTGCAATCTTCCTTCAACATAATTGTTACCATTGCATCCGCTGGCCACCCAGTGGCATGGCCTCTGTAAAAGCGGGGAGTTTCTTTAGGTTGGATTGACCTACATTTACTAAACAAGGCTAAAATTTATGGAGGGGGGGGGAGATATTACTTGATTATTATTCGTCCTGTCGTCACATTCATTATATGTTACTGACGGTTGTTGCGGTGGTACTGACGGTTGTTGCGGTGGTTATTACTTGATGGAAACTTCATGTTACACCTTTGGTACTGACGCTTGCTGGGGTAATGATGGCCCCGACACAGGACAAACGTGTTTGTGATGGGTATAACTATCATCACCGATATATCGCGGGACGGTATCTGTCATTGATGAAGAAGTGGTTCGTGTCTCGATAAGATGATTACGATGGAAGGATCTATTGAACATTCGAATATTTAAATCAGAGTAATTACATTTTGAGTGTTTGTGTGTACATATGAACGTCTTCGTCCGTTAGATAAAAGCAAATACGAGTATCTGAATAGGATTATTAATTTAGAGCAAAAATATGAAATGTAAATTGTTCATAATAAAATGCATTAAAATTTTCGATCTTGTTTGCCTTATTCCCTATTTTGCGCTGTTAATCTAATCTAATGTAGCCTAGTTTCCTGTTAAACCCGCGGGGGTTCTAGGTTGATGAAGAACGGGGATGATGAAGAAGAGGATACAGTAGATTCGCGTGTTGTGAGATAGCTATCACCATTACCAGCGTCCTCTGAAAGATTATGAAAATGCACGCAGGCCTCAACAACACACAGTGATGTGGCCACAAGCGTCACTCCACTACTGATCATCTTTCACGACTGGAATCAGACATTAGACGGCTTTTGTCCGAAGGGAACGTGTGGCTTCCAGGTTTTACGACGTTGAGAAAGCATACGACACTGGAAATACGGTATTATGAAAGTTTTGCACCGTAATGGCTTGGAAAGTCGCCTACCACGTTTTATCCACCAATTTTTAAAAGCAAATCCGCACCTTCGGGGCCAAGTTCGATGACACTCAGTCGCCGTCGTGTCCGCAAGAAATGGGCGTCTCCCAGGGAAGCGTTCTCAGTGTCACATTTTTTCCTTAAAATTGACGAGCTAGCTGACATTCTTCCGCGTGACGGAAGGCTGCTTTTATCACTAAACGTGAACCACCTGCAAATAAGCTGCAGGCACTCAAGCCTTCTAACAATTCAACATAAACTCCATAAATGTATAAACCTAGTCCGGAGCTGGGCTTCCTTAAACTAATTCCGATTTTCGCCCTCTAAAACTAGAAACGTGCACTTTACCCTTTTGCCCGGCTTACACCTGAAAGTGCCCTACGGGGGAGCTTATGACGTCGCGTTGAGGCTCTGGTAGAAATGAGGCTTAGATCAAATCAAATGCACCTGAAACCTGCCCTAATCCTGTACGACACCTTCCTAGTATATGAAGAATCGATAAAATTCCTGGTCTTGTGTGCGACCATACACTCACATGGCGACCCCACATTATACCCCTGGAAACTCGCGGCAACTGGACATATCCTCGTGGTAATATCCTTGAAATTCAGGGTCGACATAGACACTGGTATGACGTTCCCAACACTAATACGGTCACGCTTTGACTACGGAGCCGTTGTTGATGGTTCAATCAGTCAAAACACTCTCGATCATCGCAAACAACGCTGCGCGTATCACAGCCGGCCCGTTCCGTTCCACTCCCATCGAATCCCTGAACGTGCTTGCTAACGAGCTTCCATTTCCGCTCCGGCAAGACAAACTTTTGCTACAATACTATTTCAACGACCAAGCACTCGACCTCATCACCAACATTTCCGATATACCCCTCTTCGCAGCTAAGAAGAATATTTGCCTACTGTTTACCTTCTCGTGGACAACTTACTGACCTCTCTAAACATCAACCGTAAGGCTATTAAGCCTTTATTCTCCTACTAAAGTTATCAAATCAACACGCCAACTTTGATGATCAACCCGCTGCTGTTTGACCTAGATTAGCAAGTATACTCTAAAGCAACTACTCCAACCAACACGTCCCGACATGAATTTATGAGACTACTCTAAGAACAATACTAATAGCACCGCCTGATATACAATGATTGCTCCAAAACCGCGGACGGAGTGGGAGCCGCCGCTGTGTACGGGGATACCTCACGCTCGGCTACCGTTCCACAAGAGGCCTCTGTGTTCTCTGCAGAGCTCCACGCACTCGAATTAGCCATCTTTATTGCAATAACAGAACGTCCCCCCAAACACGTCCTATTTTCAGACAGTCTGAGTGCCCTCGCTCAAAACTTAAAACTTTGCATTACGAACACTCTGCTCTGCGTAGAATGCAGCACTATCTCTTTATAATGTCCGATACGGATCAAGAGGTCGAATTCTGTTGGATCCCTGGGCACGTGGGTATAAGAGGAAACAAGCTCGCGGACTCGCTTGCTAATTTGGCGTCTACCCATCAAGAACAATTTATCGCAATACAATACCGGGACAGGTTTCCCATCATCAACTCCCATATAACATCCCGATGGCATAACGTGTGGCAACTGAGTGGACAAAAAATGCTTTCAGTTAAACCCTCGGTTAGAGAAAAGGAAACCAAGTTCTCCAACAGAAGAGACCAAGTGTTCATCAATCACTTGTGCACGGGACACACGTGGATTACTCACATCCACCTAATGAACGTAGTCATGAGCCCAGACGCGCCACCTGTTGCCATCAGGTGGCAACTAGCGCGAAACACTTACTGATGGAATGCCACGCACTCGAAGCAGTCCGACGAGCCTTCTTAAGTCCTTCGTGCAACCTACAAAGCATATTTTTCTGGTCAAACCTACCGGGAAAAGCTTATCGCTTTTGGAAAACATATCGGATTAAACGAAGCAGTCTAAACCCTAAACATCTGTGCAAGCGAGGTCATCTCTCCACCCCACAACGCGCAGAAACGGCAATACGTTTTGGTAGACACGCGTTAACTCTTTCCATTCCTGTACGCACCCGCAAGCGTATGTACCACAAACAAAACTTTGTTTGATTTAACGCTGACAAGGTTAATCTTTCCGCACACGAAGGTGTGCGAACCTACCAGGATCAATGATGGTCGTGCCCTTCGTGGCAGTCTGCCATGACTCGCGCTGAGGCTCCGGTGGAAATGAGGCCCAAATCAAATCGAGCATTTTATTTGACAGTGGCATTGATGGGATAAAAATTTGAAAAATAGTCATGACCTGGAATGTTGAACGGCTTTCGGATGGCAAAATATGTTATAGAAGGTCTCTTGTGCTGCTTGCAGATGTTTTGTAATCCCTCAAACAATGTTCTGAACTGGACTTCAGAGAGTTGTTATAATTTTTCTTATATACAACAGCAGCTGCAATCCAAATGTTATTACTTGGGGAAAATGAATATGTTACCCATCTAACATAGGTTTAATGATTTGCCTTGTTGTGGCCGTTAGTAACTTTTACTTGCATAATTTTTCCTTGTTTGGGTAGGTAGTTTCCGACTAGCAGTTTTATGTTTAGTAATTAGCCCAGTAATTCTACTGCTCTACCTCATAGTTAGATAATAGTTTTCCTACCTTGCGACAAAGAGAAAATATGTTTCTGTAGCTAACTGCTCACTCATACAAGAAATTCTAGAATAACAATATTTCATCAGCCCGAGAGCACCTGCAATTGCTCCCCTGATGATACACAAAAAACATCGGTGCAATGGCTCGGCCTTAGACCGTTACGGTGGCATGTTTCCAACATACTTGGGGTGGATGGATGATTATTCATTTCATAGATCATTAACACTTTATTTTAGTATTTTATTATTTCTTCTTGCTTGGGCTCTATTATTTTTCTCTGCCCTTTTTTCATGGTGATAAATTTTTAATTTGTTATTATTATTATATGTACCGAGGTTGGTTGAGACAAGGTGACCCAGGGAGGGGAGGTTTTCGTGGGACCCGCGGGACCCGGGGTTTCGGGAACCCGGGGGACTTAAGAGTCCAGGTGGATTTGGGGGGATTCACTTGGACCTTTCTGGGGCCCCTTGGAACACCCTTGAGACCCTTTAGGACCCTTTTGAGAAACAACTCTTTAGAAGCCCCTCTGAATCCCGGAACCTCTGCTCCCCCTCCCAGCGCTGTAAAACCCATACACTGAAAAATGTTTGTGAGATGCATGAGTAGAACAATTAACCATTACAGTCCGCGGATTTCTGGCGCAGAGGGGGTGGGTCGCGTCGAGGCTGGTCGAGGTGCGTCGAGATCAGTCGAAACATGTTGAGGCGAGTCGAGTTGGTCGCGACGAGCCGAAACTGGCCGAAATGTTTCGAGACAAACCGAGATGAGCTGAGGCGATGGGTCTCGGGGGACTCGAGGAGCTCGGGAAGACCCGGGGCACATGGGTCACCCTCCGGGATTCATCCGGCTCTTTTGCGACCCAAGGGACCAATGCCCCCCCCCGTCCTATCCCCTTAAACAATCAGTGCAAAATCAATAATCTGAGCAGTTTTTCTGCCCATGACGAACCTGCTCTTACTTTCTTTTTCACGATCCACAATATTATAACGCTAAAGTATTTGTGCGGGAGTTCGTGTTGGTGATTTTGTGAATGGGTATTTTTTCTTCAGTCTGTGCTCCCTCGCGCGTGCACGGACCCTATGCAGTTTCTGGGGTTGACCTGGACTGCTTAGCTATAAAACCTTGTGACGCGTTGCGGTTGGAGTGTATCTAATCCGTGAAGCCATAAACCTTGTACCAATTTCGACGATACTGGCTGTGCGCACTGTCGCGCGTGCATGTTATTCTTGGAGTTGGAGGCGGGGAATCGTTTTGTCTGAGTCTTTATCTTGCCTGAAAAAAGAAGTTGTATTAACAATCTAATAGGCCGCGTAGCTGTAAATATTGTGTTGCGTTGCTGTCGGAGCTGACTCTGTCCGAGTAGCCGTGAACCTTGTACCAATTTCGACGATACTATCTGTGCGCACTGGCGTTTGGACATATAGCTAACTCATGAGGTTCGGAGGGGTTGGAGGCGAGGATTCGTTTTGTTTCATCTGAGTCTTTATCTTACCTAAATGAATAAATTGTATTTATACTACTAAACCGCGTAACTGTAAATATTGTGTTGCGTTGCTGTCGGAGCTGAATTTGCCCGTGTAGCCACTGACCTTGTACTAATCTCGACGATACTACCTGTATGCACTAGGGTGCGTACATATCACACTTTAAGTTCTAAAGGATTGGAAGCGGAGGTCCGTTTCGAGTAAGCGTTTTTCTTTTGCGTACCAGCGTGCGTCTGACATTGCTAAAACTTTCACTTTTTTCTAACGTTGAGAACGTTGTTTTGTTTTCCCCTCGCACACTTAGGCGTGCGAGCCTACTGGAATCAATGATCATCGAGCCCTACGGGGGAGCCTATTATGACTCACGTTGAGGCTCTAATCAAAATCCAACATACTTGCTGGATTATTTCTGCTACTGAGTTTGTATTTATTTTAATGCTTGAGAATGTCATATGGCATTGTATATTGTTGTTTCTGAATTATTCAATCGTAATAAATCCTCGTTGGCCATTTTTTTTTGGTGACATATTTACCTTCTACAACAATGTACGTGATTCTGTGTGCTGCAACTTTCTTCATCGATATGTGTAATAAACCTAACACTAAAATTACATTATTTAAAATATTTTAACTAAATGATTACCTATACATACCAAAATGTAAAAATCGTCCTAATTTGCGTATAAGTGCGAATGTAGGACCATGTCTTCTGACCTTATGTCTGACCACATTGTACCGTGTCCACAAAGCTAATCCGACACAAGTCAGAAGAAGAGCATGAGCAGGCTGGTAGAAGAGTGAAGAGAGTGGTCAGAAGTGCCAAGAAACAAGGAGAAAAATGTTGCTAAATCAGCAGAAGAGCGACCTGAAAAGGGACTAATTTATAAATGTTGATCTGCCTCCTGATTTCGAGCCTTTTTTGTTGCGTTCTATGGTGCTAGGTAGCGGGCAGGCTGAAGCCGGCTATTCTGGACTGCATTTATGGAAGACATTGAATGGGTATCGAGCTTCCTGGTCATCTCGTTGAACGAGACTGAATGACGAGGATGCTGATAGACGAGTAGTGGTGTGGTCATGGCAGTTGCCTGGTGACCAGCTGAGGATGATGAAGCAGAGAACTTGGAAGAGTTGTGTGTAGCAGCGCGCTTCATGTTGAACGTTTTATTTGCTTTTGCGGGCGAGACCGATATGAATCAGGAGTAACGAGGCAAGAGATGGAACGGGTGGTCGTGATTCTCTATGACCATGTCATATCAATCATCAGCCGGCTTTGAGGAAGCAGCCCCGCCGGCCATGAGGCAGGGGTAGAGCAGGCTAATCGTATTTAGGAAGTACCTGATGTGTTAGTGAAGGAACTGATGAAGTTTTAGACAGTAGTTCTTTTCGGACACAAAGCAATTTCAACGACGATAATTAGACTTAGATTAATGGTTGGTAATTAGGCTTAGATTAATGGTTGATAATTAGGCTTAGATTAATGGTTGGTAATTAGGCTTAGATTAATGGTTGGTAATTAGGCTTAGATTAATGGTTGGTAATTAGGCTTTGATTAATGGTTGGTAATTAGGCTTAGATTAATGGTTGGTAATTAGGCTTAGATTAATGGTTGGTAATTAGGCTTAGATTAATGGTTGGTAATTAGGCTTTGATTAATGGTTGGTAATTAGGCTTAGAGAAATGGTCCAAGTCCACCGGAGCTTCTGACGCGATTTCAACGACTGTGGTCTAAGACATCGAACTACACGTCAGGCAACGACTGTAGTCTAGGACATTGAACTACACGTCAGGCAACGACTGTAGTCTAGGACATTGAACTACACGTCAGGCAACGACTGTAGTCTAGGACATTGAACTACACGTCAGGCAACGACTGTAGTCTAGGACATTGAACTACACGTCAGGCAACGACTGTAGTCTAGGACATCGAACTACACGTCAGGCGACGACTGTAGTCTAGGACATTGAACTACACGTCAGGCAACGACTGTAGTCTAGGACATCGAACTACACGTCAGGCAACGACTGTAGTCTAGGACATTGAAGTAAACGTCAGGCAACGACTGTAGTCTAGGATATTGAACTTCACGTCAGGCAACGACTGTAGTCTAGGACATTGAACTACACGTCAGGCAACGACTGTAGTCTAGGACATCGAACTACACGTCAGGCAACGACTGTAGTCTAGGACATTGAACTACACGTCAGGCAACGACTGTAGTCTAGGACATTGAACTACACGTCAGTCACGCTCCGAATAGCTGAGTCTGCCATGCTTCTTCAGCAAATCCCTCCTCAGAAAACCCATCCACATGCCGTGTCTTTGACATTCAGATGAAAAATGTGCTTACCATCATTACAACCAAGAAATATATTTCCCATCCCTTTTCCCCCACGGGACCGACAATAAATATGCGTTTGGGTAAAATGGAATAATCGTCACATTCGAAATTCAATAACAGTGAGTGGGGCGTGGTTCCGTGCACAATTTTAGTTTAAGGATCCATGCAGGTTTTTTCTCATGGGCTTAGTGAGGCTCGAGAGTGTTTTTTTTCAAACAAGATTCTGTTTTGTGCTCTTGTCTTTTTATTTTTAGCCCTAGCTGGGGAGAAAGTTTTGTGTTGTCAACCATGGTTGACTCTCTGTGCAAGTCAGCGTCGTCAACCTACATTGGCCCTACATCAATTACGACGCCCTGGCCACCTTGGAGGGGTTAGCCCGCTTTACCGTGCTCCCCTTTCAAACACGTTATGGGACATAACGGTCATTCAATATTGCAGTACTGATCACAGTTGACTAGGATGCTCCTCTTTGAAGGAAAGTCCCGCCCGTGAAAGAGTATGAACAACATAATTAATCATTGCTAGGGGCAGTGATTGAAAGGAAAAATATTCGTAGGACGATATGTCATTACCTCTAACAGGTTAGTTGGGATAACAATGAACATTAGCGTACTTGACACTCAAGCAATAAATAAATAGGAGTAATAAATACTCGTGGAACGGAATAAATGTTTCGTTGGAACTGGTTCAATATTTCCACTCATCCAAATTCCACGAAAAATTACTACAGAAGAAGAACAGTTCTACGATGAAATAAATTAAATTTCACGTCTTTGAATAATTTGGACTAAAATAGACAAGACTCATTTTAACGAGCGCAGTCCATTCACTGAAGATCTTCCTCTTGCTCGCGTTGATTTGGATATTCTCACCGCAGTGTTGCAACACCATGCTTCTAAGTTACTAATTTTCAACGTTTGGAAATCTATGAGCCAGTGACAGGTGCCAGTAACAATGGCGAGTACTTTGCTAGCGAGGCGTGAATCGTGCTAACAAAGTGGAAGGCAAAGACAAAGCGCTACAAGGAAAATATGTTCTTAAGCCGAGTATGTGATTGCGATTGCGCTGCGCTATTCACTGTGAGACTACTTTATCGGGCGTAGTCTAGAATTGTTAGAGATGTTAAGTCTTGCGCTGAAGATCTAGTTTCGAGGTAGAGTGAGAAGAGGCGACGTGGTTCAGATCATTGGTAACGATCATTAATTGGTATGATTGCCTGTATTAAGTCACGACTAAGGTAAGCCCCAATGCAAGCGATGTTCCCTGGTGTTCTGTAAGAGTACTGATACGTTATAAATATTCCACCACTGCATTTCATCAATGAGCGTCCGGTGTGTAATTATTAGTAAATGTAATGCCGATTGCTGGAGAACTCCTTAGGAAACTGATTGCATTCCGTTCAACTCAAAATATGATGTTCAGATGCCATCATCCGGTGTCCGGTGGTTGAGCCTTATGGAAGAGCCATTGATGATGACTTGCTTTTCATTGTAGCTTCAGTAGCCGGCCGCTGTGGCAGTATTACGAGTGGACCACGTCCGGCCACCTTCTGCGTCAGGTCAACATATGTGTACCCACCCTATGAAGCTCTCACCCTCGGCAACGTCTCTATTGTCGATCAAATGTTATCGACATCCTGACCTTCATGCAATGCAGAAGACTTGATCACCCTGACAAATGAAATGAAACTGTTGGTAGGCGCAGCGTTGTGGTCCTGCAGAGAATGAGAACGAAAGGGGCGAACTGTTCTTGAGATCACTTCTTGAAGTTGTAAGTTTCGATGTTCTAAACATATTCGTAATCTTATGAAAGACAAATCGTCACCAAGACCTGCAACTCAAAGTGGCAGGTTGAACGCTATGTCCAATCGTTTCAAAGTTAAGTCATTTCTGCACGGATCTACTGTAAATCGGACGCTTTATGGAAAGTCTCTCTTGAATTAAATTTGATCGAGGAAAGCCTTTTATCTAACGTCAGTCGTTTTACGTTGCCGGGAAGTCGCACTTGCAAGAAATTTTCACCATTCAATTAACGCTTCTATCTGATTGTGTTGGTGGCTTATGTGTAAGAGCTAGATTCGCAGATGTTGCAATTTAGTCCACTTTAAACTTCGATGACAACCGGCCTAGTCGTTTCTCGCTGTTTGCAGCAGAGCATCGTGTATCTTATGCGCTCCTACAAATACTCAATAATTGCGAAGAAGTAAAACCGAATACCGTATATTCATCTACTGCACCTGGTGTCATCTCTCGACTCAAGTTTCGACTCTACGCAAGCCAGTTTGAACAGTAATATAATATAGTTCTCAATATCTGGAGAAGATTGATAACGAAACTATAATTTTGCGTTGGGCAATGGTAGGGGATTTATTCCTCGCAATTGTTTGAGCAAGGTTGTAACTCCGGGGCGTAACCACACAAATTGACCTCCATTTGAATTCATGGACGTTTGAATTCATATGATCCCCTGTACTGGTGCCGAATGGTTGTCTATTGAGATCAGTGCCGCGTTTGCACCGTGCCCTTGAATTTTTAGATATTCCGTAAAAAAATTTCTCTGTTTATTCCACACATTTGCTTTTGGGCAGGTCTAGAGTGGTCGACCAGTAGGGTCATGTTAGTGAGCTGAGAACTGGTTAGCTTGATTACGATGGGGCCCAAGAGGATTCCTTTAACATGGCTACCTAGTCTGGTAGTGGCACTGCTGTTGCAGGTGAGTAGCATCTAAGGTTTGGATTTTTTTATTGATGTACTGTAGCGAGCAAATAATTTGCTTATGGTTAGTCTGGAACCGAAAAAAACATTCAACTTTTCCAACGCTGAATTCAACTTCATGTAGAAATTTCTTACGGTACTATGTGTGGACAAAGCGTTTTGAAAGGTAATTTGATCAAATTCTAGACATATTCAAATATAGAGAGGAAAATATACATTGAAGATTCTAGTAAGTTTTAAATCCCAAACGAATTTTCGCTCTCTACTGTACATCGTTCAGAGTTCCTGTGCTACCGTGAATTTGTATGTAATTGTGATAGTTTTTGTGCATTTTTTTACTATTTTAATCGTGCCGAGGTTACGCCATTTTCTCCAATGATCTTCTGATGCCTTAACTTTTCCTGGTACTCGCTAGGAGATGGATGTAATCTTAACTGGAGTACTGTGCAGGTGCTTGAAATTCGCTGCGAAAAACGTCTTTTCTGTCTGCTTAGGAGGATAGTTTCATAAAACTGATCTGTAAGGTTATGGATTTATGGAATGATTTACCTCATTAATGCTAAAGTTATAAATCATTTGTAAAGTTAAACCTGAGCAATACGGTTCTTCAATGTCTCTGCGCCCTGCTCTCAGCTGGTTAGTTTGGTGTGGTTAATTAACGCTGGTAACTTCAATGACCAGTCGAGTTCGAAAATCAAGCGAGAAACGGTGAGGGAAAGGTCTTCAGAATGCTGGGGAGGAAGGGAAGTGCTAAGGAGGAAGGGAAGATTCAGCGTTGCAGTTGCTGTTGCTGTTGGGTGAGCGACTAAACGGAGTTGGCAAAGCTTCTAGTGCTATTGAAAGAAATTGTTTTTTTGCGTTAGATGCGAGATTGGAGTTGTTGTGGAAATAGCTGAAGCATCTGGTCTGCATAGAAGAAAGGAACGAGGCGTAGCGTTAGAGACCAAGCAGAGCTGTTGATCAAAGGTAGAGGACTGTTGCGAGAACCTTGTATTGGTAATAGACATGATCGGTGGTTGGTAGAGTGTGATGTGTAAAAGGTGGATGATGAGTAGTTGCAGATTGTTTCAGTGCGGGAGAAGGTGCTTGTATAGACTGGTAGGCAAGGAACAATATGGAGGCTGAGGAGAGTAAAGCGGATTTTTCCTATTCCGTGCTTGGGCATTTATGAAAGTCTTAAATAGGGCTTTAACTGGTTTTATAAGGATTTGGAGAAGGCCTTTGAGAAGTTCAGAGAACGTCAAATTGGCGTTGGCTGTTACGTGGGTGAAAAAGGGGTTAATGGTAGAGTTCTAAAAGGGTCTAGTGTTGATCCGGTGGTGAAGGGGGGGGGGGGTGCATAAATGCGAAAGTGCTGAAACGAGGAAGAGTGTATGAATGAGTTTCAGAGGTGGGTTGCTGAGATTGTACGCTAAACGTGTGTGGGGTGCGTAGTGTGGGCGGGTGTAAGAGGTTGAATAACGAGTGATGGGGCGATGAGGGGAAAATGTCTGTTGCTCTGAAGACTGCTTTTGAAGTGTTTGCAGGAGATGTTGGTGTTAGCCTAAGACAACTCTGCAAAAAGGTTGAACGTGTGGTGAAGAGCATAGTGGTATACTGATGCGCATTGGGGTAGGCGGTTGGGCGATAATTTTGAAGAAAAATGTTCTGGCAAAGATGAAAACGTGAGTATTGGAGAGACTGACAGGGAAGAGGAGGTGATGTACGAAATAAACTCCGATCTTTGTCGAAGTGATGCACAGCAGAGGATGTCTGCGAGCTGTCTGAAAGTTATGAGGATATCTTTGAGCCTGGCGTTGTTGTTGTGGGTGGTGGGCACCAATGCCGATTTGGGAGCGTGAATTATTGCCTGCATTGCAATGGAAGAGGTGCAGGAGGTGGTAATGGTTATGAAAGCAGGGAAGGCCTCTGGTTAGGACGACGATGCAGCCGTGCCTGCAGAGTTTGGAATGAGTGAAATCGTTGGTGAGGCTTTCAAATTTGTTTCGTATTTGGCGGGATGCCGATAGTGGCGCAGTGCTTGCTCTGTTTTTCTGAGTATGACCGAGGGCGATGAACATGAACGCAGTAACTAGAGGTATCGGCAGATTATGTGTAGCGGGTAAATTGTGAGGGAAAGTGGTTGAGGTTTAGTCTACGGATTGGCGAAGTACAATGTGAAATTTTCAGTGTAATGAAGCAATTAGAAGAGCTTTGCAAATGGAAAGCATGTGTTATGACCCATCATGGATTTGGAAAGAAAATGTCAACTGAGAAGCGTTGTTAAGGTAGTTAAGTTTATATGGAGTTGGCGGAAGTTCGTGAAGCGCTCCATAGCTTCTATCTAGACAGCAAAGCATGTCTGAGCAGGGAGCGAGGAGTGTGCTTGGTTCTCAGTAAAAGGGGGACCGAGACGAAATAACGCCAATTTTTTTAGCTGTTCCGTCTCTAGATCTATGGAGAGGTCAGGGAGGTGAACGCGAGGATTAGTGTAGACGTTTAGTGGTTCACAGCAAATGAGCGGAATTGGCAATTGTGTCTGTTGCTGCATGCAAATGATACGAGACTGACGACATTGTGTAGGCTAGTGTGAAGAGTTCGGTATTGTTGAAAGGAGTGTTAATGTATAGAAGTGATTAAACAATATATTGGTTACGTCTATGTGAACAACATCGGTGTCAAAGCTCGCGTGTGGAGGGGACAGGACTAGTGGAACAAAGTGAAACGTTGAGTGAAGAAAGGGTGAAGAGTTGTGTGCACTGACTAGTGTATTGAACTGTGCGACATAGGGTTTGGAAGGAGGTTGTTTGAGGGGTTTGCTTTTCCTACATTGAATATCGGGGCTGAGATGTGGGGGTGAGAGCGGATGAGAGAATATTGTTGGTGGCTTCAGAGATCAAATGTTAGTCGTGGCCTGAGTGACGCCCAAGACCGTTATGAAGGTGACTTGGTTCGAATTAGAACGAGGATGGCGAGGAGGTTGAAGGACCGAGTAGCTTCGTGTTAAGAGGTGGTTCTGATATATGGTGAAAATGGAAGTTGGGTGGAGAACGCGCTGAAAAGAAGTGAGCAAACGTTGGTGGTTATTGCTGTTGCTTGGCCTCTGTTTCCACCTGCGGTAGTGGAAACCGCGCCGGCAAACCGCCTAAAATCCTCGATACCCACCGACACGCGTGGTGAGACGAGGTGGGTGGGAGACGAGAAATGGATGCCTGGCTTAGTTGTGGGGTAGTGTTTTTGTTGCTATCTGAATTTCCTTTGTGGGTTGTGTGGCAGTTGACAAATGGCCACCCGTGCGGTATAATTTTAATTCTGGCCACCAGAACATTGAATTGTGCAGCGTGTTCATGCCTCTCGGCTACACTACAACGCACCAACCAGACGCATGCATAAACACCGCAAAGACTACGCACAAGGCGCAATCCCCACGGGTGAGGATATGAAACCGGGTGGGTTGAGGGACTTTGGCTGGGGCCGGAGACCGACACCGCCACCGCAGGCAAGGCATCTTGATGAAGTCGGCCCGCCTGACTCTTGTAGACTCTCTCGTGGGCGGCAGCAGACGTCTGTCTGGAGGACTACCGATGTTGGTTTGGATGGATGGCGTGATGAGGTAGATTACCTGTGGGGCAGTAGCGAGAGCGTACGTGTGCAATGAAGATGAATAAACTGAGATTAGTTCCGAAGTGGTCCTGATGTTTCTTTTCGCTTCTGACGTTTCGTTGAGAAACTGGATAGACGTGATGATTGGGTGTCCGGCAATGATGACTCTGCATTGGTAAATAGTTAAAGGCTTCCTGTCTCTGCTGCTGACACGGATCTCGGCCCTCACTCCTTACACGAATCGTGTGGTGTGGGCCCTGGCCATACCTTTCAGTGTTGAATGGCTAAGTTTTCGTATGTGTGAGAACCCACGAGGAGTGAGAGCGGCGTTTTACCGTCGGCTCTCCTTCTTCTGGGAAGATCCGGCCGCCTATCTGTATCTGATGAAGACTTGCCGTTGAAACCATTGTTTGGGATGGTATTCCACTGGTGTCGGGACTCCGTAAGACTGCAGAATGTGGCTAGGTTATCAACAGACTTTGTGCTCAAAGGTAGCTGTGAATAAGTGTTTATGTATTATGTTTTGAGAAATTGGTATGATGGTGTAATCGTCGATAACCTGATTGGAAAGTTGAAGGAAGAAGCGTTCTAGGAATGAGGTAAGTACGTCTCCAAGGGTGCGGGGGAAGAAGTTAAGTTCTAGCGATGAGAGGTTTCATAGACTTAGTTACTCCCAGCCGGGTGCTGGTAATCTGCCTCGCGGTATTATTCCTACCCGAACTGAAACTAATCTTGCTTCACAGTCCAGTCGCTTCGCTTTGTCGCTTCGCTTTGTCGCTTCGCTTTGTCGCTTCGCTTTGTCGCTTTGCTGGGTCGTTTCACTGGGTCGTTTTGCTGGGTTTCAGTAGCTTTAAGCTTCTCATGGCAGTGAACTAGGAACCTGGTGTTTGACCAGTTTCATGAAACTGTGCCTCCTCTTCGAAGGGCATTTTTCTGATTTGACCCCAACGAGTCATTCCGGAGTTATGTTTCTGTATTATCAATGAACAAAGTTTTCACCTTACATATAAAATTGTTTTTCTGAATTAACCTACATAAGGAACGTGTGCTCATTTGGGGCAGTCATGCATATTTAATTGGTGTACAGGATAAGTTTCTCTACAGAGGATAAGTGTTGTTGCTTGCTTACGCATGGATCTGTCACGCGTTGCTTGTCAAGAGAAAGTCGTAGGAGTTCAATACCTCCGATGGGCACTGCTGACGACTTTAAATTTCCTCTCCACCAGGGGTCCCTAGTCTGCCTCGTCTCTACCTCCGAAGACCAGTGGCAGGAGCTGCGGTGTTGGCTTCTTGACTCTACCTCCACGACCGCCACAGTTCGGTGCCAGAACGACGCAGGTCAGGGGGGAGCTTTCCATAAACTGAGCAACAACTGCTTGGCATGGTTGAAATTCTTCCCAGCCAAGCCCCTTTAGAATATTCCGACGTAATGACGTCGGTTGATGGTCGGGCGTTGATTGGCGACCCACGGTTTATGGTAGGGCGTTGATTGGCGACCCACATTAAATATAAGATTTATTGAAATGTTCATATCTGCTCTTCATCCATTTCTTTCAACGATCCCATTCCTGCTCTTATACGGTTATTACGAAGTTTCATGCTGGTATTACAAACTCGGCTCTACTTATTCCTGTTCAGGTTCCCCTTTTCACTTTGTACCTATTCCTGTTCAGATTCCAGTCCGTACGACGTCCCCATTCCTCGGGACTTCGTGTTCATATTATCCCGCTGGTTCAAAGGAGGACCGGTTCCACCACTCCGTAAGGACTCTATCCCAGGCTCTGGCTTTTTCCCAATCCAACTACCTATAACTACCGCATCGCACTTGATAGCCTCTCATAAAACTACCGCCAGTAGCACCAGTACCACCACGTCTCCTACGACCAGTTCAACTACTACTACACAATCTCCTGAGCCGGGAGGGTTGAACGAACTCGTCAACAATGAGTAAGTCTCATAATGGATATCAAATGTCTCCTGATAAGTGGTGAACTCTAATTCTTCCGAAGAATTATACCCACCCAGTATTAGGAAGCCAACCGTGTCAAATACACGCGAATAAAATTAATAGGAAAGTTTTACAACCTAATGGGCAAATAACTTTATCTAGATACTTTTCGAATGACTCATGACCGAAACATCAGACAAAGTATTTAAATGTATTTACAGTAACGTGCCTTGACTATGACACTCTTGGAGGCGCTACTGCTGCTACATGATGATTCGATATTTGCGAGTGGGGTAGACCGCTTAACTGCGACACTCTTCGAGGCGCCACTGGTGTTACATGATCCGACATTAGCGAGTGGGGGTAGACCCCTTAACTGTGACGCTCTTCGAGGCGCCACTGCTACTCCATGACAATCCGATATAACAGCGAGTGGGGGGTAGACCCCTTGACTGTGAATTGGGGTGGATGAATGATAATTTATTTTATAGATCATAGACACCTAGTTCAAGTATTTTATTTCTTATTTTGTGGGCTCTATTATTCATCTTTGCCCCTTTTTCATGATAAATTTTATTGTTTTTAATTTATCGAGGTGGGTTAAGACAAGGTGTTCCAGGGAAGGGGTAACTCGTGGGACCCGCGGGACTCCTCGACTCGGGGTTTCGATAACCCGGGGGACTTGAAGGACCAGGAGGATTTAGGGGACCCTTTGGGCCACCCTTGAGATCCTTTGGGACCCTCTTGGGGAAACTGTAGGACCCACTTGAGACCCTTTTGAATCCTGGAACCTTTGCTCCCTCTTCCCAAATCTACGTCGAACCTGCTCTGAATCTACGTCGAACCTGCTCTGAATCTACGTCGAACCTGCTCTGAATCTACGTCGAACCTGCTCTGAATCTACGTCGAACCTACTCTGCCACTCTTCAATTGCCCTAAGGGGGAGTCTGCATTAACTTCGCATTGGGACTCCGGTGGAAAACAAAATCAAACTACTACTACTGCTTAACTGTGACTCTCTTCGAGGCGCCACTGCTGCTACATGACGACCCGACGTAAGCGAGTGGGGGGGGGGGTTGTTTCCAGCATGTCCCGATTTGGTGCAATATGTGCATTCAGCTTGGACCAGCTGCTGCTGCTGCTGCTGCTGCTGCTGGAGGTAAAAGATTGCTTCTAAGCGTGTTACATCAGAAATTAACTGGGAACAGAGCGCGTCACCAGCTGCTTGTAGAATTTTAAAGCTCTTGCCAGATGGCGTTTCTTGAATGCACTTGGCTATCCTTGTTTTCTGGTAATCAAATTATCAATATTCTCGCAGGGAGTGCTGCTGCAGTGCACCTCAGACTGTGCAGAACTTGAAGGACTTCGTCGACGAAAAAGGTAAGTGGTCTATCGACGTAAGAAACTTTTCATAGGTTTTCTTAAAGTTGGGCAATATTTTTACCTCTTGAAAATAAGCGTTCTTAAAATTTGATTAAAAGTTCCTCTTGATTAAATATTTGAGCGCTTTAACATTTATGCATAGTGCTTTCATAGACGATAGATTTTCAATTATTTTAAACTTATTTGATGTTACCAAATCACACATTTAATGACTCGTTCAAGTTTGATGTTGCTACGTCCGAGGTGAACCTCTGAAAAATTTTCCTGTTGCATCATACATGTTTCTGGATGAATTATCAATGAACTATGTTTTACTTGTGTTCCGGCGTGTTGGAGAGGACTGTGATTTAAGCCGACAATGAAGCATGTGGTGTGTTAGAAGTTGTGGCAGCTTTCCTGTGGCATAATATTTACCTAAGAAAGGATGGATTACTCATGGTACAACAGAAACCGCTGATTCGCAAGAAGTTTTTATAAATTACTCTCAATTATTTAGGCAAGACCCAGATCGGATTGTTTTTTGAACGAGCGTGGTGTCAAAATTGAACGATCACGTCTCTAGTCTCTACTACGAATGGTTGCAGAGTTAGCATCGTAGCGGATCTGCAGCCTGTGGGGCTTATGGCGTCTCAAATTAAGAGAAGTTTCATTAGTTTCAATCGGCCTGAACTAGGTTTGAAATTATTATGCGGCTGAAATTACAATTTTCCCTTCACCACGTTTTACTGAGAACCCCCTACATAGTACAAGCTGGTCCCTAGTTTGTGCTGGGACCTTGAACCGCACGTTTGCTAGCATTGTTTGTGATATTTGACGTTCAAAGTTGTTCAAAATAGGTCAAGACGGTAAAGAGGCCTTCAAAAGTGAGCTCCCTGGCCCCTGGCACGAAACGGGGGGCCAATGGGGAGAAGAAACTCCATTTAGGAGGGACCAGCATCCCTTCCAGAGCTACGACAACAAAGATCTCAATGGCCATGAACGTCAACCTCTCGAATACGACCAGCGCCACCTCAGCCGAAGATGACCGGAGAGACAACCGCATCGACGAGTTAACCAGTAATGTCCAGGAAATTGGGAATCTGCTAAGCCAAGCGACCGACCTCTTTGAGCACAATCGACGACCGTCTAACGAGGCTCGAGGGCCATGTCAAGGCCATTTTTCTCCATTTTCACAAACTAGTAAAGAACCGAAACACTACGCAAGTACCTTTACCCCTACGTTCGCCGACAACTTCGACGACCCTCCACCCCACGAAAACCCCAACCGAGCTCCGAGGGCTGCAAGGAGGAAGCAATACACTGCTTTCAATTATCACTACTTGTTCAACAATAGTCCTACCTTTCCCGAAGACCTGAAGATCACGTTCGACGCCAACGACAAACCGGATATTCGTCCATATACTCGGCAAAAAGAGCTGGGCTCTTTCACACACTGTTGCCAATTGATAAAGCCAGTCAAGAAGCCTCCAAAGTAGTTGACTTCCTGGCCCCTGGCGCGAACCAGGGGGCCGATGGGGAGTAAAAAGAAACTACATTTAGGAGGGACCAGCATCCACTACAGAGTGCCGAAGACCAAGATTCCAACGGTCAAGAACGTCAGCCTCTCCAAGATGACCAGGGCCACCTCAGCTGCAGAAAACGACCGGAGAGACAACCGCATCGACGAGCTAACCAGGAACGCCCAGGAAATATTGAAACTTCACTAAGCCAAGCGACCGGCCTCTCTGATCAGGAAGCGGAAGACTTCGTCACAGAACCTAGCACAATTGACTATCGTCTAACGAGACTCGAGGGCCATGTCGAGGCCAATTTTCTCCATATCCACGAACTAGTTGAGAACCAACTAACTAAAGAATCCGATACTTTCGCAAGTACTTCCACCTCTACGTCTGACGACATCTTCGATAACTCTTCACCCTACCAACACCCCAACAGAGCTCCAAGGGCTGCAAGGAGGAAGCAATACATGCCATTCAATGAACACAACTTGTTCAACAATAATCATACCTTCCCCGAACACCTGAATATCACGCTCGTCGCCAACAACAGACCGGACATTTGTCCATACACTCTGCGAAAAAAAGCTGGGCTCTTTCACTGGCCGCTCAGTCCTGAGCGTCGCCACCAGCGGCGACGAAAGCTTTGCCATCAGAGTAGACACAAAACTTCAAAGTGAAACGATTCTCTCCAAAAACAGACTCTGTGGAAAAGCATTTAATATAGTACTACATCCGACTTTCTCAAAGATCAGGTTTGATCTACGTTGAAAATATACCGAAGGAGGAAATCGAAAGAGTACATCACTGGACTTGTTCGATACAATATGAAGAAACCGTTGTCGAATCAAAGGTCGCACCGAGGATCACACCAAGGAGAGACCACCACAGCCCTAATACTAAAATTCAACTGCCCAACTCTACCTAACTATCTAGACATTCGCTTCTGCACCACCAAAACAAAGGTTACACCATTTGAGAGACGTCCGATGCGATGGTATAAATGCCAGAAATACGGACACACGAGAGGAAACTGCATAAGTAAACAAAGTTGCTCATACTGCTCCTAGGATGACCACGATAAACGGGAAGATCCGCAGTCATGCCAGTCCGAAGAACAGCACTGTTCTTATTGCAAAGTAGACCGACACCCCATCGGACACAGAGATTGCCCAGAGGAGGAGACTGAGAGAGCGATCCTCCAAGACTAGATAGATCACGTGGTCGAACAACAAGAGGCTGTTGTCTCGATGCGCTCTTCCCAGATGACGACCCTCCTACCCGGGAGAGGAGACCGGCACCATTTATCACCGATCTTCTCATAATGTTCAACTAAAGTGGTGCAAGCATTTGTTTTCAACAAATCCATTTGTAATGATGAAGTCGCTCACCGAACAAATACGTGGAAAACCGAAAGATATACAACGACAGGGAAAGAAATATCTGGCCTACGTCGTAGATCGTGATCATAGTAACTCTATACAATAGATTACCCACATGAACGAACTCGGTTGCAGTTGAAATACATCCGCCTTTCAACGATACCAAACTAATTATATATATATATATATACACATCCCGTTCGACACCTACAACAGACCTCTGTGCTTTTGCTGAAGGTCTAGCTGAAGACTACGGAGTTACCGAAGTCCGTCAAGCAACGTGGATAAAATCACGTAACGCAAACTCTACTGCATACCAAATTACCTTCCCGGTACACGACGCACCGGAATTCATAGTAATCCCGGGTGAACAAGGAAGAACCAAAACTTACTCAGTTGCAACATGGCCCCCAATGAGCAAAAAATTCCTTTAATACGGCCACGTCATCGCATACTGCCAGCCACTATTACCTTAACGTTGCAAGAAGTGCGCTGGCGAGCACGACAGGAAGGACTGCACAGTCCGCCACCCTAAACGTTACCACTGCTAATGCTTCCACGAGGCAGGCGACCACGACTGCCCAGTACACATGGACCAAAAATAAATAACAATCCAACAAAATGAACGCAGAGTTTCACGGAAACAAGCTATCCAAATCTGGAAAAACGATAACTCAAACCGCCTCAATTTTGCCAAAGCTTCAAGTCGACAATCTGTTATATCTTAAGATATTGAAGGCTGAGGACTTATAGATAAACAAGGGTGTAAGTATATATCTGGTTGGTTTGCAACTAAATAATTTATAGAAGTAGAGATGAAGGGAATTTAAGGTGGGTGTAAGAGGAGCGGGCACAGGCAAGTAACCAGTCTGTATCGGGGTCGAGTCAACATTGCCTCTCTCGGACTTAATCTTGCTGCTCCATCCATTTCACTTCAGTCACAAGGGTGGCCCATGACGCAATTGTCCCTGTACCGGGCGTAATCTTGATTGCCGTAAGCACTCGAATTATTTCCGTTTGATTCAGATCAGCTTGTTTGCTGCTCATAGGTTCTTATTATAAATCACCTTTTCAGACAATAAACCAGACCTTCCGGCCAGCGCAAGTCTGAAGTAATAGGGATGTTATTGATGAGCGTCTACTTACCGGAAACCTCCTTCGTTACGCATTGTCACTGCCCAAGTATGTGGACTTGACACGAGCCAACCGAACTCCCCCGACTACATGCACACATCAGAACAACATCGTAACAAGAATCCAACACTCCTACGTGGCTGCAGTGCTTCCTCACTCAGCCCAGCGATCGCCCCCGCACCAGAGACGCGCAGTCCTAGAAATGATTTATGGAGAGACCAGGATGACGACCAGATGGAGTATCCCCCGCAGTCGACCACGCAGCAAGGCTCACTACTAGGAAAACGAAAAGGCGCAATGAGCAAAAAGATGAGTAACAACTCTCAAATAAAGGCCCGCCAGGACCAAAACTCAAGAACTACCTACACCTGCCTCAAATGCGGTTTTATTCGTGGAAAACAACCGTGAGGAACACGATCCCGCGTTAATGAACCAGACTCGAGAACACTCCACCAAAAAAGAAATTGAAATTGTTCCCATACCATATACTAACTGATCTTTTCAGAGAACCCCCTATATAGTACAGGCTGGTCCCTAGTTTGTGCTGGGACCTTACACCGCACGTTTGCTTGCATTATCTATATTAATCTAAATTAAAGTAAAACTCTGTAAAGCCGGTCAAGAGGCCTCTAAAGTTAACACCCTGGCCCCTGGCGCGAACCAGGGGGCCGATGGGGAGTCGGAAGAAACTCCATTCGGGAGGGACCAGCATCCCCTCCAGAACACCGGAGACCAAGACTACATCTGCCAAGAACATCAGCCTCGCCAAGATGACCAGCACCACCTCTGAGGACGACGACCTGGAGAGACGGCCGCATCGACGAGTTGACCAAGAACGTTCAGGAAATACTAAACCTGCTGAGCCAAGCGACTGGCCTCTCTGAACAGAAAGCAGAAGTCCTCGCCGCAGAACCAAGCACAATTGACGATCGTTTACCGAGACTCAAGGGTCATGTCAAGACTATTTTCCTCCATATCCACGAACTAATAAAAAACAAACCAACTAAAGAACCCGCAACTTAAACAAGTACCTCCACCTCTCCATCTGACGAGAACTTCGACAACTCTTCACCTCGCCAGAATCCTAACAGAATCCCAACAGAACTCCAAGGAATGCAAGAAGGAGGCAATACACGCCATTCAATGAACACAACTTGTTCAATAATAGTCCTACCTTTCCAGAACACCTGAAAATCACGTTCGACGCCAACGACAGACCGGACGTTTGTCCATACACTCTGCGGAAAGAGCTAGGCTCCTTCACTGGCCGCCCAGTCGTGAGCATCGCCACCAGTGGCGACGCAAGCTTTGCCATCAGAGTAGACACAAAACTACCGCCCTACGGGGTAGTCTGCATTAACTTCGCGTTGGGACTCCGGTGGAACATTGAAGCAAATGATAAATAAATAGACACAAAACTTCAAAGTGACACAATTCTCTCCAAAAACAGACTCTGTGGAAAGCCATGCAAAATAGAGCCACACCCGACTTTCTCTAAAAGTTCGGGTCTGATCTACGTTGAGGATATCCCTAAGGAGGAAATCGAAGAGTACATCACTGGACTCTTTCAATACGAGGACTGCGTTGTCGAAGCAAAGGTTGCACCGAAGATCACACTAAGAAGAGAGACTACCACAGCCCTAATACTAAAATTCAACTGCCCTACTCCACCAAAATATCTGGACATTCCCTTCTGCGCCACCAAAACCAGAGTTACACCATTTGAAAGACGTCAGATGCGATGATATAAATGCCAGAAATATGGACACACGAGAGGAAACTGTAACGGCAAGCAAAGATGCTCATACTGCTCCCAGGACGACCACGACAAACGGGAAGACTCCCAGTCATGCCAATCAGTAGAACAACACTGCTTTTATTGTAAAAGAGACGGACACCCCACCGGACACCGAGACTGCCCAGAGGAGGAAAGGGAAAGAGCGATCCTCCAATACCAGATAGATCACGGGGTCTGGCGACGAGAGGCTGTAGTCTCAACGCGCTCTTCCCAAAATGACCCTCCTAGCAGGGAGAGAAGATCGGCACCGTTTCCCACCCACTTCCTCATAACGTTCAAAGAAAGTGGTGCAAACAAAGTCTCATCTTCAGTCAACCCATTTATAATGATGAAATCACTCACCGAGCAACTAGGAGGAAAACCGAAAGGAATACTACGACAGGGGAAGAAATACCTGGCCTACGTCACTGAACGTGAGCAAAGTAACGCTACGCAAAAGATTACTCGCATCAATAAACTTTAAGTTACAGTTGAAACACATCCTTCCTTCAACGATACCAAACGGATTATATACACCTCCCGTTACACGCCTACAACAGACCTCCGTGCTTTCGCTGGAGGTCTAGCTGAAGACTACGGAGTTACTGAAGTTCGTCAAGCAACATGGATTAAATCACGTAACGCAAATTCTATTGCATACCAAATCACCTTTCCGGGACATGACTCACCAGAATTCATAGTAATCCCGGGTGAACAAGGAAGAACCAAAACCTACCCTGTAGCAACATGGCCCCCAATGTGCTAAAATCGCCTAGAATACGGATACGTCATCGCATACTGTCAGCCACACACCCCAACATTGCAAGAAATGCGCTGGCGAGCACGACAGAAAAGACTGCACAGTCCGCCAACCTAAATGCTACCACTGCTCATGCATCCATGAGGCAGGCGACTGCGACTGCCCAGTACATATGGACCAAAAAGAGATAACAATCACACAAAATGAACGAAGAGTAACACGGAAGCAAGCTATCCAAATCTGGAAAGACTAAAACCCAAACTGCTTCGATTATGCCAAAGCAGTCAAAACGACAAGCCAACCAAGCTCCCCCAACGATATCCACACATCAAAACAACAGCGTAACAAGACTCCAACACTCCTATCTAGCTGCAATGCTTTTTCACCTAGCCCTGCGACCAGCTTCGCACCAGAGACGCACAGATCTAGAAATGATTTACGCAAAGACCTGGAGGACAACGAGATGGATGCATCTCCCTCAGTTGACTACACAGCAAGGCTCGCTACCATGAAAACAAAAAGACAAAGGGATGAGGAAACCTCCGATATCCAGGCACCACTGAGCAAGAAAATCAGTAACAACGCCCAAATAACAACCCGCCAAGACCAAATCTCCGAACTACCTCCACCTGCCTCGAATGCGGCTCCATTCCTGGAAAACCATTGCAAGGGACAAGACACCCCGTTAACAAACCAGACTCACGAACACACTATCAGCGAGAACGATCACAGCCTGGCTGACAGCTCTTATCTAGCAGAGCTCATACGCGAGACCTCCGCACAACCTGACCTATTACCTAGCCCAAATACCTCTCACTCCACACAATCATCCACTCAGACGAAAAAGACTAACACAGAAGAAGAGCGCGCTCGCTCACGAAGCAA